>CM040246.1:28183922-28321101 GCA_022545495.1 Chrysanthemum lavandulifolium
TAAATTAATTTTATGATGACATGGCATTATAATGATGACATGGAAATATGACATGGCATTATGGGATGCCAAGTGGCATTTTATGTGGCATGCCTCCTCTTATATATAATGTATAGATATATATATATATATAGGGGAGGGTTAATGTGAGATCAAACTTAAAGTTGTAGAAATAAGATCTAGTCTAAAAAACAACTAAAACATTTATAAATTTCAAATTTTAGTAATAATACACAAAAAAATATATATATTTCAATACAAATTAGTATTTTAGCAATTAATAACCAAATGATACATGAGTTTGAATTAGTGGTACACCTGATACACATTACACTAATAAATATTCCAAAACCTGATACACTCACAAAAACCTAATACACATTACACTTCTAATCAAAGTGTATCACCTAGGTTTCGTAAATTTTAAAAGAAATCTATCAAAACTTTAACAATTTTAGTTGTAGTTAATAAAAAAAATTATTTTTGTTGTAAGGAGAGTATCACTTGTCAAATTTTAGTTCGATCTCATTTTAACAACTTTAAGTTTGATCTTATTTGATCTAGATTCTATATATATATATATACATATATATATATATATATATATATATATATATATATATATATATATATATATATATATATGAGGATAGCTTTGTTACAATTTTGTAGCCAATTGGCTACAATCCTTTATAAATAATACACTACCAATGATTCAGGGGACCCACAGAAATAATCAGACCCACAAAATAGTCGGGGACCCACATTTTTAGCACAAAATTGTAGCTAATTGGCTACAATTAATTGTACATAACTACATAACTACATATCATTCCCAAAATACATCATCAAAAGACCAAACATCAAAAGCCTAAAAGACATCAAAATCACTTAGTCCTCATAAGATCATCAAAGAAATTGTTCATGTCAAACACATGAGAATAGGTTTGTTTAATCAACTCCTTTATCTCCAACATCTTGATCACAGTTTTCCTTTGAACCTTGTGAAGATCCTGTAGAACCTTGTACGTCATAACCGAAGGACGATATCTTTCAAATTCAGTTATATACTCTTGTGTTTCTTTTATAACCTGAACCAAATCAACAAATGACTTATGGAGACCGTTGGCAAGCTCTATATCCTTGTCATTTTCTCTCTGATAGTAAACAGCAATGGAATCAAACATCGAGTAAAAATTAGCAGCGGTGGCGTAAACGAAGGAAATTGGACTTTTTTTGTTATGATTCTGGGATGAAGGTGTGTTTGTGTTTCTGGGTATGCAAATGCTTTAGGGTATGAACCCTTAAATAGCGAAGAGAAAGGGTCCTTACAAATTCAAGGACTAAATGTGAAATATTTAAATCCTAAATAGTCAAGTTCACTAGTTCAGAAATAAAAAACTGCGGGAACTTAATGTACATAAACGGCTAACTAAGCAAATTCAGGGACCAACAGTGAAATAAAAAAATCATTACTTTGCAAGTTGGCCCTTTTCTTCCTTGATACGCAATAAATATTTTTCCAAACCCCCAATAAACCCAACTAATAAGATCCGAAAATATAAAGACTCTCCTAATAACCCAACCCAATTAACATAAACCCAACCAAATTAGACCTAAAATTCAATACCAGCCTATAGGTGGTCATAAAAACTCAACCACATTCGTAAACACATGTACTCAAACACACAGCAACTTAAAGCATGGAGGAAAGGATCGTATTTGTGTCAACTTTTAAGGATACTCAGGAGGAAGAAGAAGGTGATGTCTTGTTTAGAATTCCCTGGAATAGGTTTTTTGCTTATGGCCCACTAAGGTATGAAGGAGGATCACTAATTAATGTGAGTGCCTTTACCAGTGATAGGGATATATTTAGTTTTAGCCTTGATATTGTATTATCAGAGATTAATGAACAAAAACGGGCATTGTTTTCTGTGATCTTAAACAATCCCTAAAAATGGTTTGCATTTGATTAATATAGATGATGATGTTCATAAGCTGTATGCACTGTCTGAAACATATGAGTCCGTTGATATGTTTGTTGCTCACAAGCCCCAAAAGTTAGCACAATTTTACCTAAAAAACATAGGTTTAGAGGTTGTGGGTTGGGTAAAGCAAGATGCTAACTTTCGAATGACAAGTCCAACATCTTTTAGGACTCGATGTAAATGGAAAGGGATAGATAGGAAGAAAATGCAGTGGAGTGTAACCAAAATGCAAACACAGAAAGATGGTGTGGTTATCAAAGAGGAAGAATGTGTTTTTCATAACAAAGGGGAGAAAAATAAAGGAAAAAGAAAGCTACTTGAGGAAAGATAAACAGTAAAAGATGTTGTGTATTGTGAATATGAATGAGAGATTACAGGGATATAAATAGATTACATAAATACACTCTAATACCCTCTAATATAAACCATATACATAAGTATCTATTACTTGACTAATATCCACCCTCAAGCTAAGCGTGGGAAATAAGCTGTAGCTTGTCCCGTAAAGTCACAAATCTGGCAGTTGGCAACGGCTTTGTAAAGACATCTGCAATCTGATCATGTGTAGAGATGAATTGAACAGAAAGTCGTCCTTGTGCAACCTTTTCTCGCACAAAATGAAAATCAACCTCAACATGTTTCATACGAGCATGGAAGATCGGATTTGCAGACAAATATGTAGCACCCAGATTGTCACACCATAATATCGGAGTAGATTTGACAGGAACACGAAGTTCTCGCAGTAGAGACTCAAGCCAAGTAAGTTCAGCCACTGTGTCAGCTAAAGCTTTATATTCAGACTCAGTGGATGACCGAGAGACAGTCCGTTGTTTCCGAGCTGACCAAGAAACAAGATTAGAGCCAAGATAGATAGCAAATCCCCCCGTGGATCGACGGTCATCAGGGCAACCAGCCCAGTCCGCATCTGTATAAGCGTGCAGAGTACATCCAAATGCCCGTTTGAAAAGAAGACCATGATTCAGGTGCCTCGAGGTATCAAGAATCCGCTTTGACAGAATTGTTTTTCTCGTTGGAGAATGCATAAATTGACAAACCTTATTCACAAAGAAAGGCAATGTCCGGGCGAGTCAACGTGAGATACTGAAGGGCCCCAACGACTTGTCTATACCGAACCGGGTTACCAAAATTGGGTCATTACCAAGTGTTAAGGGAGCCGTTGTTGAGCACGGAGAGGAGACCGGTTTGGACTGCGAAAGGCCAGCTTTCGTTAAAATTTCCAAGATGTACTTCTTCTGAGAGAGGATAACATCCGAACCATTTGAGTTGACTTCAATACCCAAGAAATAAGAAAGAGGACCCATATCTTGTAGTGCAAACGTCGAACTTAAGCTTTGAACAACATGGTTAATGGCTGTATCATTGTTGCCTGTTAAAATGATATCATCAACGTAAACGAGCATGTACAAAAAGGTGCCTGCGGAGGAGTGAATAAAAAGAGAGGATCACCAGTGGATCCTTTAAATCCCAAAAGATGCGAGTTTGACAAACGTTGAAACCATGCTCTAGGGGCTTGTTTCAAACCATATAAAGACTTATGTAGTAGACACGATGATCCGGCTTTGACGGTCCACAAAACCCGAGGTTGTCGCAAATAAACAGCTTTTAAATCACCATGTAAAACGCATTCGACATCCAATCGACGGTGACCACCATGGTCGATCGCCAAAGAAAGAACTACCCGAATAGTAGTCGGTTTGACGACCGGACTGAAAGTTTCATGATAATCAATACCAGCTTGCTGATTAAAACCTTTAGCAACTAAGCGCGCCTTGTATCGTGTGATAGCCCCGTGTTTATCCCTTTTAAGTTTGTACACCCATTTACAATCAACCACATTAGCATTCGAGACGGGTGGAACCAAAGTCCACGTGCCATTTTTCATCAAAGCCCTGTATTCCTCAGACATGGCTTGTTGCCATTGAGGATCCTTGTTAGCAACAGAGAAAGTCGTGGGTTCAGTGACAATAGGTTCAATTGTGGTGTGAAAGGCCGAGGGATCATAACGTTTGGTTTTAGGAGGGTTTTGGCGAAGATGGGCTGGTCGGGTTGAGGTAATAGGTGGTATAGAGGCCGATGGTGTTGGGTGATTTGGGAGGGGCTGAAGTGATTCGGTGGGATGTGGTTGCGCCACCTGTGGGTTGGGAACGGGCTGGGGTGATTGGGTCGATTGTGGGTCAGTAGCGGGCTGGTGTGTTTGGGCCGATTGTGGGGCAGAAACGGGTTCTGTTGCAGATTGTGTTGGAGAGCAACAGGAGATAGGAAAGGAGGAGAAATAAGGATCTGGTTGAGACTGTGTAGGTGTAGGAGAGGACTGATGAAGAAAAGGAAAATATTGTTCATGAAAACGAACATGTCGAGCAATGTATAATCGATTTGTATTGAGATCAAGACAACGATAACCATGATGAGCTGGACTGTAACCGAGGAAAAGACAGGGTAAGGAACGAAAATCCATTTTGTGAGGATTGTAAGGACGGAGATGAGGATAACGCAACCGAAAACCCGTAAAAGGAATAATCGTTTTTCGCTTAAAAGGTGTTCAAAGGTGATATTTTGGAAGCAACGCGAGATGGCATTCTCGTTAATCGTGTAAACGGCCGTGTCAAAAGCAAAGTTCCAAAACCGTTTAGGAGCACCTGACTGAGCAAGAAGAGTAAGACCGGTTTCCACCACATGCCGGTGGCGTCTCTCAACAAAACCATTTTGTTCACTGGTGTGAGGGCATGAGAGACGATGAATAATGCCCAAAGAAGAGAGGAAGGGAGAGAGGGGTCGAAATTCCCCTCCCCAATCTGTTTGAATAGATTTAAGCTTGGTGTTAAATTGTCTTTCAACCATAGCATGAAAAGTTTTGAAGGTAGCACAAACATCAGACTTGTGTTTTAACGGAAAAATCCACATATAACGTGTAAAATGATCAACACATAACAGAAAATACGAATCACCATTAAAAGATTTAATGGGAGCAGGACCCCAAACGTCACAAAATATTAAATCCAAAACATTAGTACTATTGAACGATGAGGGTAATAAATGTAGTTTTGAGGATTTCCCCATGTGACAAGAATTACAAGAGGCACTCAAACTTTTATTGCTAACAGGAAGATAATAATTAAATAACATAGACTTCAAAAGATCTGGATGTGGATGTCCAAGTCTTTGATGCCATGTGTCAGAAGATGCACGAACAGCAGAAAAGGCAACACGGTGAACAGAATGTGAAAGTGGAAGGCGGAGAGAGTACAACCCGTTGTCACTTGGACCCGTGAGGAGGGTTTTCCGTGTAAAAGTGTCCTTCACAGCAAAAAAGGTAGAGTGAAATTCAAAAAACACATTATTATCATGGCAAAATTTTTGAACCGAAAGGAGGTTCCGTTTTAATTGAGGGACATGGAGGATGTTTGAAAGGGTAAAGGTTTTGTGTGGGGAGTAAATTTTTGTTGAACCAATATGTAAAATAGGGAGACTTTCACCATTACCAACATAAAGAGAATCCTTACCATAGTATGGTTCTGAGTGATCAAGGCTGTGTTGATCTATGGCAGAGTGTCCATTGCAACCAGTGTCTGGAAGCCAATTAGTTGATGTCTGTGAACGATGATCAGCAAAGTTGGCTGAAGGTGGTGGAGACCTCATTGTATTGGGATCTCGGTTAGGACATTGAGATGGAATATGTCCAATTCCGCACCTGTTACAAGTACCAAAAACAGTGTTTTGATTAGATGCCCATGAAAATTGACTTCGATTACCACCATTAGAATTGTTGAAGCTGTGATTGTTGTTGTAGTTCCTAGAGTTGCTGCGGCCCCCACGACCACGATTGTGCGAGCCACGTCCACGGCCCCGAGAGGCATAGTGGGCCTGAGGTTGCTGAGAAGAGGGCTGTGAAAGTGAGGATTGCGGCTGAACCTCAAGACCAAGTTGTGACAAAACCTCGTCAAGAGCATGAACCGTGTCGAGGCAAGGAAGAGATCGCGTCAAGCGGTAGGAGCCGATGGGGCGCGGCCGCAAAAGCCCCGCACAGAGGATGATGGAGGCTTCCGATCATGTAATCATGATCGCAGAGAAGGCGTGTAAATCGAAAAGGCGTTGGAAATTGTCTACCCACAATTTGTGACTTGAATCCATCATACTCATCACGAAGACCAGTAACAACCAGCATAACAAGGTCTTTTTCTTTGAATGGTTCACCAATATTGGCCAAGGCATCAGCATATTGACGAGCACGAAGGAGATAGGCAGAACTAGTCTCATCGGGTTCCATCTTTAGCCTGAGAAGTTGTGATTTTAGGGTGTATTCACGGGAGATAGTGTGAGGGGCAAAAGCGCGTTCAAGAGCAATCCATAATTCTCTAGATGTATCACCCTGAACATGCTGGAAAGCACTTTCAGAGATGGTAGATAGGAGTAACATGCGAACGTGAGCATCATTAGACACCCACGTTGCATGGTTTGGGTTCTGTTGGGTGGTCGGTGGCTGATCTTTGTCAGCGGATGGGACAGTGATGAACGGATCTGGGCAAGTGATGGTGCCATCAACATAGGGGAAAAGTTTGTTTGTAATAAGGAACAGACCGGATCATTGTTTTCCAAAGGGTCGTAATTGGTTGTGGAGAGTGTGAAACCGAATTTGTGGGAATTATGACTTTGTTTTTCTTTGTGGTGAAAGGGGCAAGGAGAGCCATGGTGAGAATGAAGAGCGGCAGAGGTTTGTTTTTTTTTGTGGTGGGTGGCGTAAAAACTAGGTTGGGGTTTGTGACCCTTTGGCTCTTGATACCAAGATAAACAGTAAAAGATGTTGTGTATTGTGAATATGAATGAGAGATTACAGGGATATAAATAGATTACATAAATACACTCTAATACCCTCTAATATAAACCATATACATAAGTATCTATTACTTGACTAATAAGGAAGATAATGTTTTGCAAAAGAAAAAGGGTAACGAAGTTGTAAAAAAATTTAAGTGAGGTTTTGATGGGAGGGGAAGGCTAAAATGGTTGAGTTTCCAGGTTTTGATGGTGAAAACAAGGCTGGTGATGTTGGTGTTGAAAATGTGGTGGTGGTCCCGTGGTGTTGTATTAGTGGTGTTAAGACACCTTTAGAAGTAAAGAAAGGATTACCAATCACAGACATGCTCTTTTTGGCTAGTGGTGTTAAGACACCTTTTAGAAGCAGTGAAAGGATTACCAACTGCGTACATGCTCTTTTTGCCCAAAGGCCATCCTAGGTGAGGTTTCAATGTTGAATTGTATGACATCTATTTTATATTTTGAAACTGCAATTATACCTTATTTAACTTGAATATTTGGTGTTTGGATACTTGTTTTTCCAGGCACAGTAGTAATATGATCATCAATTTAAGGTTCATGTTTTGTGTGTTGCTCAGTTTAAGGATATCGAGTACCAGTATGTAGATCATTAGAAGGTTCATCAGTTGAAGGTTGTTCAGTGAAAGCTGCTCATCTTTTCTATTTTGTCAATTATCAGTAGAACCTTTTGTATCAAACAATTAATCTTTAGTTTATGTCAACTTCATGTTGTATCAGACAATGTATCTCTAGTTGACTATTATAAGTCAACTTGCTAACTGGTTGGTTAT
Organism: Chrysanthemum lavandulifolium; assembly: GCA_022545495.1. Lineage (NCBI taxonomy): Eukaryota > Viridiplantae > Streptophyta > Magnoliopsida > Asterales > Asteraceae > Chrysanthemum > Chrysanthemum lavandulifolium. The sequence goes on from CM040246.1 coordinate 28,191,535, forward strand.
GTTAAAATATTTTTTCGTCTCTAAATTTTATGTCTATTTTATTTTGAATCAGCTTCGATTTAATATTTTGTTTGTATTATATAATACTTGATGAAAATTATATCAATGAAAATACATTTAAAACACAATTTATTCATATATTTTGCATCAAGATTATATAATACAAACAAAATATTTAAGGCAAAGCTAGATTCAAAAGTCAAAACGATATAAAATTCGTGATTATATATGTGTTTGTTTGACTTATAGGTTATATTATATGTGTACATATTAGTTTGTCAGTTGACCTTTATAGAGTCAAACTTCAAATGTAATGTCATGGTATAATCAGTACAAACAATCACCCTTTTGTATCAGCAAAACCAAACACAGTGATACATAACATCTGATGCATGAAAACAATACTATGGTACAAGGTTGGGTTAGATTTAAATAAGATATAGTGAAAATCGAGTTTGGTCTATTAAACCCTCGATTATATAACTGAAAACGAACGTTGATATGAGCATTACGGGTCAATGGACCACTCTGGTCTTAAAATCCAAAGGTTTGGACTACCGACGACAAAAAGCTCAACTTTTGAGTAAGGGCGATGGTTTTGGACAAGTTTAGAGAGCAACGGTATATAACATGCCCCATTAAAATTACGTAGTACAATCCTACCCTCAATTATACCAAACCTGAGGTTCATTTTTTCATAGGTCCTTTTTGGTCATTTACAAACATAAGCAAAACGACACACTTAAGCTTATCAACTTATTAAACATAAGCTGATCCAAACACTTCACATAGGATAAACTGCTTATACTGTATAACATAAGCGTAAGCGCATATAATAAGCTTAGCCAAACATAACCCATTAGACTCCGTCCGATTTTTTGTTCTGCTAGGTCAACCACTTACAATTGCTGAAAGTTTTGAAGAGAATTATTTGTAATACTCACCAGATAAGATGTCACCATTAACAACACCAGAGGTCTGTCGAGTGAGCACTAGTCAGAAATAATAGCTGCAACAAGAACATATCATAGCCCTTTAAGATGGTCTATGAAGTTGCAATTAGTGCTCAGTTACCTGTGAAAAGCAACGATACGAGTACGACTACACAAGCAAGATAAAAGAACGGGTAAAAGTTTTATTAATCAACGAGCAACGATAATAAGAAAAGAAAAGGGGATGGGCCAGGGGATGGCATTTAAAAAGCACAAATAAAAATTGTCTTAATGTGTACTTTCAGGAGAATGGTGATGTATCCGATCTAAGTTAACTGACCCAAACTCAATTGACTCTATCATTGCCACGCCAGTAGTTGGCACATCAGGTAACACCAATGAAGAATCACCACCGTCATCATTTGTAGACTCGTCAACCTCTTCAACCTTACAAGGCAATAAGCCGCCAGCCGATGGTGCAGAAGTTTTCTCCTCCACATTTAACTCAGGTTCTTCCTCTTGCTTTACAAAGACGTGATCTACCTCCATAGCCATCACTTCCTCGGGTTTATTTGGCTCATCAATCACTTTGGCTTCATTCACAGGATCTGCATCGAGCCTTTGAATAGACGGCTCATCCTTTTCTATAGTAGTCTCCATATCTGTGACCTCAGCAGCTACCTCCTCGACTGGTTTGCTGTCAGCATCTAAATCACCTTTCTCTTCATCAGATGGTGAAACAAACTCAGGACTGTTTGTAATGAGACTGGATATCTTCTCCATGTTCGTTGAGCGAAATTCTTCCTTCTGCTTCTTGTAGAGAAACATGGCTTTCTGAAAAGCACAATAACAAAATCATCTTAAAAACTGAAAATAAAAGTTCAGATCTTAAAAACTGAAAATAAAAGTTCAGATCTTAAAAAATGGAACCTGAAAGACAGAATCATCAACTGCCGTGAATAGTGAAGCGCTATCAATTTCATTGCCATTTACATCATCCTGTTACATAAAAACGAAGTCTTTGAGCATATGCGTTTATATGAAAAGGAGTAGTCAGTCACCAAAAAAATAAAAATAAATAAATAATCATCTGTACCTCCAAAAATAAAATTTTGCATTCAAATTCATCAGATACAGGTTCCTGATCTAAATTCATCATGCTTGTGTATTGATCATAAAGCTCAGGATGAGTCAGATCTTCAGATACATCAATCCTCGAAAGATAAGCTTTTGAGATAAGAGCACTATAGTCCTGCTTTACAACCTCAAGTATTTGAGGGCTTTCAATGACCGTTTGAGCTAGTGAAGCCTTTTTATCAAGATTCAAGGCGGTCTCAGCTTGAATATCCATTTGGTTTGGTTCACTCTCATCAGGCAGGCCGACCTGACCCGGCCATATTTCATCAGTTGCCCTTTGAGCCGAATAACCGTCTTTTTGGGGACCCGATTGCATGTCCATACTTGCTCCAGCGTTTTGACCCTTCCACATATCACCACTTTGGTCCCACCCTCGATTGTTCAGTTGGGTTCTACGGTCCCAATCTGGCCTGCCATACAAGTGAGATTCATCACCAAATACAGCATTATTTGCATCCCATCCGTGCATTGGAGGTGGGACGGACTCGTCTACCTGATTCCTCCATGCAAGCGGTCGACCATGGTCAGGTACATTGTAAGGTAAGCCAGGGTTTAATTTCATTGGTGGTCTACCAAACATTGGTGGTGGAAACTGTTGCATAAGTGGGTGAAACATGGGAGGGGCAACATGCTGGAAAGGAATGTAACCACCGGTTGCCATCGGTGAAGGCCAGTTCGGGACGTTTTTCCAATTACCCTGAGCTCTGTTCATGTTTGAGTCAACCATCCTCCGGTGACGATTGTTTGACTTGCTTCTGTCATCTTCTGTAAAACCAAAAAAGCTGTTATCAGATTCTGTTTTGAAAGGGAGCTAGAAATAAAGGTGGTAAAAGAGACAAATTAAAATTACCAGAAAAGTGAGAATTCCGCATATAAGGTGACGAAACAGATATATTGTCATTATCAGCTTGTGAAAAATCATTATCAGCATGTGGCTCGCTAACCAATTCCCGACTTCCTTTGCCGTCCTTAATACCATGCTCCTTAGATCCACCATTTCTCGGGCCAGATTCTTCAAGGTCAAGACTTCTTCTAGCATCTGACCTGTTCAAGTTCCTGCGTTCATTACTTGTTGACGACGGGGATTTATCGACTAGTGAAGAAGAGCGGGAATCTGGCCTCAAACGCCTTTCGCCTGATAAATCACCCATGTAATTGTCATCCTTTGGAGCGACTTTCTCTAGTGACTTGGAAGAAATTTTATCAGGTTGTCCAGGGGCAGAAGTGTAATCTCTACTTGAGTGAACATTATGCCGAGCTCTATCATCATAGGCATAATCCCTGTACTTGGCTTCTTCTTGCTTTGAGCCCCTGAAAAAAGGCAAGGCAATCTTTATTATACAAAATAGATCAAATGTACAACAAATCCCGCCTACATTACAATGCACTTAATGGAATGTGTAGTCAAATTCTACAAAGAGCACAAAAGATATGAGAAAGAATATGGCGTCTCAGTGACTATTGTGCTCATCAAATTTAACGTTGTGCCCTTGGCTTAAAGTAGAGTAGAGTTCAAGCAAAAAAAGAGAAAAGCGGTAGGCATCAGAATATGACCATGTAAAAATTTTGTTTCAACTCATTTATACAACAAAAAGCGTGAAGAAGCATGAATACACCGAAAAAAATTATGAAAACGAAGCCTCTGAGAAAATTTGTCTAATCAACACTAGATGCAATCACTCCAAATAGTTTTACCTGTATCTTGAGACGTATAAAAAGAATTTTTAATGATATAAAATTTACCTGTAATGATCTCTCGCAGGATAAGAGCTCCCACCAGGGGAACTCCTGCGCCGGCTATGACCAGCTGTAGTTTCTATGTCAGCATAACGAGGACCGGGTCTTCCCCGTTCAGAAACTGAGTCAACTTTAGCACTCGGTCTCTTTTCTGATTCAAAATGTTGCTCCTTCATGCTACGGGATCTATAATCACTAGACTCATCTTTATCGTTACCTCTTCTCCTATCCTTATCGTCTTTATATTTGGCTACTCGATCATCATAAACTGGGCTTCCATCCCGATTACTTGTTTTCCTATGATACAAGTCACCAGAACCACTATCATCCCTCAACCGCTTGGTCTCAGGTTCAACAGGGTGGTCTCTTGATGAATACTTGGAATCACGCGCTCTTTTCTCTCTATCAGTATCTTCTCGATGCCTGACATCCTGATGCTTCTCTTCCTTGTGTCTATAGTCTCTGTCATCATCTTGCCTGCGCTTCCCGTCCTTGCTTCTTTCATCTTTATCAACGATTTCAACATACTTTTCATCTTTATATTTGTTGTCTCTGTTAACGTCTTCAGCATACTTATCATCACGGTGTTTATCGTCTCTGTGTTTGTTATATCTATCACCTTCTCGGTGCTTAACATCCCGGTTTTTTCTGTCACGTTCAATGTCTTCTCGGTGCTTTTCGTCCCTTTGCCGGGTTTCTCGAACTCCCTCTTCTCTATGCACGTCTCCATATTCTTCATTTTTATGCCTTTCATCCTTTGAACGATCACTTCTTGTAGATAGTCGTCTATCATCGCCTTCTTTTATGTCATCGTGATATTTATCCTTGTCACTAGAACCTTCTCCTCTTCTTCTCAATCTCTTCTCAAGTTCTTTCTCTAACTCGGGGTTCCTCAACTCTTCTTCTATAGGCCACTCTGGTAGAAAATGGAAAAATGGCGGTAACAGATCAATTAATTAGTAACTGTCCATAATAATGAACCAGTGATCATATAAAACTTATAACTAAAGAACAGAAGATTTTATATTCCAAAATTCTCATCACCGGTTGTTAAGATCAATCTGAAGAAAAAAATGGGTTTTTCTCCATGGCAAACAAAAAAGCTAGCCATCTATCACGCAGGATATGAAGCTAGCAATGAATAAAAACATCATTGATAGCCAAGCACAAGAGAGCCAAAAATAAATCATAGAACCTCCTAGCCCACCAAGTTTAATGTAATAGGATAAGCTTATTAAACATACTTCTAAAATCCCCATAAGTTAGATGCCACCAGCTAATGATTTCACACCGGTACATCCACTTGATATGCGAAAAAAATGTTCTAACAAACCATTTATACTGATTAATAAGCTGCTAAAAATTGAAAAAACATTAAGCATATTCTTGCCAAGATACAGCTACCACCCTATAAATTATAATTATCTAAATTCATGCATAGCAGTTTCCATGAGACACCTTGATTTCTAGTCCTGAAAGTTGGCTTTAAAAAAAAATCCCAAAAACTTCATGGTACCCTGCTGAGTATTTCAGTATTCTTATATACCCTCTAGTCCCCATTAGACAGAGAACATAATAGTGTACCATGAAGACAAAGTTAGGCGGCCATAGAAAGAAGAATATCCAAAACTGGCTTGAATCAAACTTAACTATAGACTAAAGGATTATACCGATTGTCTAACGTTAAGTCATAGGTCTAAATGCCTGCCTAATTACTTCAGTCATAGCATAGGAAAGCATGGTAAGTCGGCTACATCTAGATGATAGATGAAACTAGGTGGTCTAGGTTAATACGGATGTATCCCTTAAAACCTAGAATTTATAAGTTAAGCAAAACTATACCGACCACGCGAGGTGATACTCTAGTGGTGTTAATAGGATAAGCAAACAACGTAGTAATCTATCCAGACATCATTAGCATTGTTATCTAACTAGATAGTAATAACTTTAGCAATTCACACGAAAAACAAAAACACGCCTCACCAGAAATTTCTTTCCCTCGCTTACTCTCAACTTGCTTCGACAAACCCTCCCCCTCCGCCTTCTCCTTCTCCGAATAGCTTTTCCTCCCCCTCTCCTTCTCCTTGTCCTTCTCCTTACTTTCCTTACTCTCTTTCCTCGAATACTCTTTCTCGGACTTCCTCTTCTCACTTTTCGACAAATCCTTGGATTTCGACACATCCAAATCCAATCCTTTGTCATCACTACCACCGTTCCACCTGTCACTATCCTTATCATCATCAATAACAACATCATCATGTTTCCTTTTATTATCTGAAACCCTAACTGTAACCAATACATCTTCTTTACCGTTAGTTTTCAATTTGACATCTTCGTTATCGGAATCCTTCGCCGGAGACTTGTGTTTGCGTGATTTGCTGCTTCGAGAACTTCGAGGCATGATTAATTATTCAAAACCCTAATTGAGTTGTGTATTGTGGTCAGCTATAAGTTAATTGCCGGAATCTGAAGTGGTGGATTCCGGTGACGTGTCGGCGGTGATTCCGATCGATGGTTGGGGGGATTGAAATCTGAAGAATGGGGGCGTTTGGTTTTGTGTGACGGAGTGTGTATGGTTTTTTCTTTTGTTGATTACTTTAACCAATTTACCTAAATGCCCTTTAACTAACTTTTATTTATGCTCATGATAGGGTTAATATAACAAATCTTGGCAAGGATGCTGATGTATAGGCTTTTATAATAGATAGGTTGGACAAGGCTCGGTTTTAATTGGTCTATTACAAGTTTTTAATGGTATTGTTATAACTTACAAGATGTTCAATGTTAGAATTTAAGAAAATTATGGTATTAAAAACTTTTATGGGCGCCCAAGACTTTCTGGCTTTTAATTATATGTGCATGTATTAATTTTTCATAATAAAAGTAAGACAAATATTTCTTATAATGGAAATGTTTTTGGTCTTACAATTTTAAGACTACTTTTTTTAGCAAGTCTCAAATCTATTATAAAGTAGTATAGATGTTGGGGAAAATTCAATGTATATCTTTTTAAAGTTAAATATTACGTAAATATACTTCTCATTTATATAAATATCCTTCCCATTTTTATAATTACATCAATATAAACTTTTGTAATTACATCAATATCTTTCCCGAACTTTAAATTCTCATATATATATATATATATATCACGAAATCAATTAAATTACAATTATATAGATTTTAAATTCAAAAACTATTATTTATTTCTGATATTCATCATAACTATAATGTTTATGCATATTTTTTTCCCTCGATTGATAAAAGAATATGATGACGTAATTACAAAAGTTTGGATAAATATATGAAAGAACTTATTGTTCATATTTTATTTATGGGCAAATTGCATAAAAATGTACCAAACTTATGTTCAATTTCAATTTAAGGTACCAATCTTTTTTCTTCACGATTTAAGGTATCAATCTTTTTTCTTGTTACAATCTTGGACGATTAGCAGGTTTGCAGGTTATACAACAGGTTAAAATACCAAACACCCTCTCTTGATAAACCTAATTCCAAACATCTTGTTTTTCAACCTCCTTCATTTATCACAACACATCTTCAACCTTCATCCCTTGTCAAAATACACCAGTTCATACTAATTAAGGTTTTAAATTTTCCATGACCAAAAAAAAAAAAAAAATAGTCATACGTACTTACGAATCGTTCCTGATAAGCATAAGTACTTGAGTCCTATTATACACTAGATAAACTCATTTATTGTTACATGTTCATAACAGGACATGTCACCAGTTATCAATTTTGATATTAATTTTCAGAATAGTTGTCGCCCCCTTATTTTCTTGGAAGCTACTTCTTTAAAGTCTAGGATGGTGAAATTCTTTTGACAGCTAATGCAATTGATGGAAATGAAAGTTACTTTCAAGTTGCATTCGCTATAGTAGTTGTTGAAGATGAAGAGAATTGGCATTGGTTTCGGAGCAATTAAAACTTCAATATTGAACTCTCAACCGATCACTTTTGTTGTCGACATAGATAAGAACTTGAAGAAAAGCATTCTTTCAGTTTTTGAAGATGCCCATGTCGGTTACTCTATTTACCATCTTTTAACGAGCTTCGATAGAAACATAAAGATTCCATTCCATGGAGACAGTAGACCTTACTTAACAACTCAATGTAAAAGAAAAAGAGCGTTTGAATTTAAGTTTAGTGACCTGTTACCTGACTAGCAAGTAAAAATATCCTTAAATTGCACAATATGATAAGTTAGATACCTTAAATTGAGATAAAAATAGTCGGATACCTTAAATTGAAATTGAACATAAGTTTGATACCTTTTTATGCAATTTGCCCTTTATTTATTTGTTCATATATAATATTTTTAGCATCGAGTGATGAAAGAACATATTGATTTTGAGATATATACGGGAATTTAAAAGTTTGAGAAGGATATTGATGTAACTAAAAAAATTGAGAAAGATATTGACGTAATTAAAAAAATGAGAATAATATTGATGTAATTCAAAAAGTTTGAGAATGATTGACGTAATTACGAAAGTGAGAAAAACATTAATGTAATATTGAACTCTGGTAAGGATATAGATGTAATTGCCCCTGTATGTTATTATACTTTCTAAAAAAATTAGCCTAAGTTACAAAGCTTTAGTTTACTGTACTTATAGAAAGCATTTTTTAGTTTTGATAGCATTGACTTTATCGTATTTTTTTATACGTTAAGTAACATAAATGTCGTGTTTTACAAGCTCAAAGTTGTTTATGAATATTTTTTATATGTTCAGTGACCTCAAATGTCATGTTTTATAAGTTTAGTAATTTAAGTGAACAAAATGAAATTTCGGTAACTACTTTTTTTTAAAAGTTTGTACAAAAATGGTAACTACGCAAAATCAAATACAAACGTTGTGTCCAAAAAAGCTTTATTTCGTATTGGAGTTTAAATCATATACTTGTGTATTGTTGACAACTTTGAAAATATAGAGAATGGCAATAAAAGTTTAGTGTTTGTATCTTTTGGTAGTTAATGAATTCAATAAATAATATGCTATGTTTATATCTTATTTTTGTTAACTAAATTTTTTCATGATACTCATAAGTTTAGCCCGTTCATCAAACGGGCCATGCAATTAGTATATTTGTATATTAACTCAATGGTTTACTCCTGTGATTTTATTGTAAATTATATTATTTTATTATTATTATTTTTTAATAATTGTCATACTTGCTATGATGGGGAGTTAGGGGCAAGATTCGATACCGAGAGTTTTAGAAGCTCTTTTTGGTACGACGTACACTCTTAACCTTGTTACGCCGTATAACTCTTGCATAAGGATTTGTCTTAGCTTCTGAGTTGTTACGACGTAGAGACTACAAATACAATTTTTATTTTTATTAATAAGAAGTTTATTTATTTATATTTTAGTTATTTTATTTAATTAATTATCTTTTTCTTTAAGATAACCGTCTCTTGTAAATATCAGGTTTAAGTCTCATTGTAAGTAATCTTTTGATTTTGATTATAACCAAACTACACGTTTTTTAAGAGTTTATCTCCTGGGTTAACAAAATTCATTTATGCATCCTACGTCATGCCAGAATAAAGAAAAACTTATAAGAAAAGATTTGTAAAAGGTTTAAATCGAGATAAAAGTGTGATTCGACAACCATTTGAATGCCAACTTGCCTTTTTTGAAAAAGACTCATATTGTCTTTCTAATCGATGTTTACCAGTAAATCAGTAGAAGCCATTGATGCCAACTTACCTTTAATGGAAGGTCTAATCCCGACTCCATACAATATTGACATGTCATATACACCATTTAGCCATCTTCTCTTTGCGGAGTCAATTACTATGTGTTTATCAACAAATTAATACCATTAAAACACATAATTAATATAAAGTAACGATATTTAATACCGTCATGAGATGCTCCTTTGATATAGCTAAATCGTATTAATAAGTTATTTGATGATGCTCCTTTGATATAGCTTAATCGTATTAATAAGTTATTTGGTGATTACTAGGTCTATCATTGTTATTTTAATAAATACAAATATGAGTCAAGAAAGATTAGTGATACTTTCTTCCTTGATTGTGTGGCTTAGTCCTAACTTTGTTTATTTGATGAAAGACGTTGTTGATGCATGTTGAAATAACAATCATATGAAAGTTGAAGGGTTACTTTTGTAAATATTTTATATCTAGTTTCTTATCACTTAATGTTTGTGCCAGTTTTGTTTAGTTTATTTTGTGTAGGGTTTAAAGTGTAACTTCTGAGGCTATATAAGGATCTTATTCCTCTAGGGTTTCAGTAACTTTTGATATTTCTCTGGTTCTCATCTCTCTAGTTTCTCTGGCGATTATCATCTTGATATTGGTTTCTGGTTTAGTGTTTCACTAGTTTGTTATTGTTAATCTGGTTTTGTATCAAGATCATCTTGATCTTAGTTGATAGTTTGTTTCGCTTTAAATCGTATTGGGTTCGAGTTTAGTGTGTGAGTTTTGTAGACAACATCTCATGTAGGACCGTCATATTGTTTCGCTTGTATTATTTGCTTGCATCCGTGTTGGGGACAAGCTATCAGTGTTTATTGTTATAATAAAAGTTAAATATCACCAAGGGGTGGTTGGTTGGGTGATTATACCTTGTGTTCTTATTGTTTTGATACCATTTTTACATGGTATCAGAGCCCTAGGTTCTTATTTCGGTTTGATTTGGGGATCTTGATTTGAGTCAATTGATTCAAGTCTGTGATTCTTGATTCTTGTTACGGTTGTGGTTAATTGGTGTTCTTGAGGTTTTATTCAAGAATTAGGGTTTTCTCTTGAAACCCTAATTTTTGGGGGTTTTGATTATTGTGGTTAATTGGAGCAATTGCTGGTGATTTGTGGTATTTCTTGAGACCAATTGTTGATTTCTTGGATCAATTGTTGGTTTCTTGATTCGATTGGAAAAAACCCTAATTGCTAATTTGGGGGTTTTTTGCTGTACTGGGAATTGTGTGGTTCTTGGGCTAATTCTTGGTTTTTTTCCGCTGCTGGTTTCTTCTAATCACTGTAAGTATATAGTTTCTTCTCTTAGATATTTCTGAGTTAAGTTTAGTAGGCGTAAACGGACTGGTTAACATCTTGATCTGCCACCAAGAGTGGTATGAATACCGCTTCGACCGACCAAATACCACGAGCTTGATTTAGGAAATATCTGGGTGTGTGTTGTGTTTAGTATAGTTGTTTTTGATTTTATAGGTCGAAGGAGGATAGGTTTGGTTTGTTGGAAGTTGTGATTGGGTTTTAGTTGTAGCTAGAGTTTAGGGTTGTTGTTTGTTTTTTTGGTTTTTCCTTGTTTGGTCTGATTGTTTTGTTTGTTGTTTTGCATCATGGCTATTATGATTAGTAGTTTGGATCAGAGTAATCCTTTGCATCTTCATCCTAATGACTTTAATTGTGCATCTATTGTTACTGTGAAATTAACTGGTGTTGAGAACTATAGAGTCTGGTCTAGTGCTATAAAATTGGCTATGCAGATTAAAAATAAAATGGGATTTCTTAATGGTACTTGTGTTAAAACTGATTATGCTGCTAGTCAATTGTTAGAAGCACAATGGGATAGATGTAATGCTGTTGTTTTGAATTGGTTGTTGAGTTCTTTATCTCAAGATGTATATCTTGGGCATGTTTTTCCTGATTCTGCTGCATCTGTTTGGAAAGATTTAAAGGATACATATGATAGAATTGATGGTTCTGTGGTTTTTAACTTGATGCAAAAGATTAACTCCTTTAAACAAGGAGGCTTGCCTGTGTCTGAATATTTTCATAAATTGAACTCTTTGTGGAGGGAGTTTGATACTTTAACTAAGCTTCCTGATTGTGTTTGTGATGCTAGAATAGAGTTAGTAGATCATGCTAAACTGTTAAAACTTATGCAATTTCTGATGGGTTTGGATGATATTTACCAACCTATTAGAGCTCTATTTTAACTAGGAAATTACACCGATGTTAAGGATGCATTTGTTATTATTTCTAGAGAAGAATCCCATAGGGGATTCCTTCTACTGCTAAATCGAAAACCTCAAATATCCGCTTTTGTTTCTAGGCCTAATAGTAATAACAGAACAATTTTAATAATAACAGTCCGGAAATAATAATGGTAATAGAGGAATTATGACAATTTGTTGTGTAAAATTGTGGTTTAAAAGGGCATACTATTGAAAGATGTTTTGAGTGATTGGTTATCCTCCCGGTTTTAAAAAGAATCCTAACTTGAAGCCTTCAACCGGTTTTAATGTTGGTAAAACAAATAATTCGAGGTTAAATGTATGCCTATTCTAAATGGTGATGTTAAGAATACAGAACTGCTTTTCACTAATGAGCGTGTTATGAAGTTGATGAATCTTTTGAATGATAAAACCTGTTCTGCTGCTCATACTAGTATGGCAGGTAGTGGTTCTTGTTCTTTTTTTAACTGCAATGTGTTTTTTAACCAACATTTTTATCAATTTTTCTGTGCTAAGATAAATATTAAAGGTGTGACTTATCATTTGGGATGGATCATAGATTCAGGGGCTAATCAACATATGACTAATAATACTAATAATATGTTTGGGCTTCTTGATATATCTGATCTTGGTTTAACTGTTGGTCATCCTAATGGTACTCTTGCTAAAATTACTCATGTTGGTAATCTTAGACTTAACAATAAAGTTGTGTTATTTGATGTGTTGGTTGTTCCTGAGTATAGTGTTAGTCTCTTGTCTGTGCATAAACTAATTAAGGACAGTAAGTTGACTGTTGGGTTTGATGAGACTAAATGTTATATTCAGGATTTGAAAAAGCAGAGTGTTCTGGGGACTGGTAGTGAGTTTGGTGGTTTATATCTGTTTGATAGAGATTATGATAAGTCCTCTGAGGTCAATCAAAGTGAGTTTTTTGCTTGTCATGTTTCTAAAGAAGTTTGGCATAATAGGCTAGGACATCCTGCTAACCAGGTTTTGAAAATGCTTAATCAGTCTTTAAAATTAACTAATGTTGATCATGAAGGACCTTGTGAAGTTTGCCATAAGGCAAAACAAACAAGGGATTCTTTTCCATTAAGTGAAAACAAATCTGTGGTTTTTGGAAAACTCATTCATCTTGATGTCTGGGGTCCTTATAAAGTGGTTAGCAGAGAAGGTTTTAGATATTTCTTAACTATTGTGGATGACTATAGTAGGTCTGTTTGGGTGTATATGCTTAAAACTAAAGATGAAGTTTTTTCCATGTTTGTGAATTTTTATAATTTGGTACTTACTCAGTTTAATAAAAAGATCAAAATGATAAGGTCTGATAATGGTACTGAGTTTTTGAATAATAGGATGTCAGATTTTTTAAATACAATGGGAATTGTACATCAAACAACTTGTGCATATACACCTCAGCAGAATGGTATAGCTGAGAGGAAACATAGACATCTGTTGAATGTTGCTAGAAGTCTTATGTTTGGGGGGAATTCTTCTTGTTTATTGGCCCGATTGTGTTCTTACCGCTACTTATTTGATTAACAGGCTTCCTTCCTCTGTTTTAAAGGGTAAGTCACCTTTTTCTCTGGTCTATAATAGGGAACCAAATTTGTCTCATCTTAGGAGTTTTGGATGTTTGTGTTTTGCTGCTATTATAAAAGGGTCTGATAAGTTTTCTGAAAAATCTGAAAAATGTGTTTTAATTGGATATGCTACAGGGAAGAAAGCTTATAAACTTTTAAGTCTTGAAAACAGAAGTATTTTATATTCTAGAGATGTCAAGTTCTATGAAACTATTTTTCCATACAAAATGAATCAGAATGTTGATATTATAAAAGACTTAGAAGTGACAAACTTAAATTTTTTTGATTTTATTGATTCTGAGTATGTGTCAAAAACCAAAACTCCTGTCCCTTCTCCCAATGATGATAATGTAGATAAGGAAGCAACATCTGTTGGTAGAGATGGTAGGGTCCATCAAACAGATAGTGTAGCAAACAATGATCAGAATGTAAATAATGAACAGATACATCATTCTGATAGTTTGTTATCATCTGGAGATGATGTGAACTCTGCAACTCCTTTAGATGATAATATTAACTCTGAGGGAAATGTTGTTCCAAGTCTAGTAGATGAGAATATTTTTCAAGATGTTTTGCAAAATCAAGTTGAGGAAGGGTCTGTTAGTCATAGAAGGTCTTCTAGATCTTCTAAGTTGCCTGCTAAATTGAATGATTATGTGTTAAATACTAGTGTTAAATATGGTTTGCATAAGTATGTTAATCATGCTGTTTTGAGTCCTGAGAATTGTTGTTTTGTGTCTAATCTAAATAAGACTATTGAACCTAAGTGCTATAGTGAAGCTAGTAAAGATCCTAAATGGATTAATGCTATGAATGAGGAAATATATGCTTTACATGAAAATGATACTTGGGAAGAAACTGATTTACCTATAGATAGAAAACCTATAGGTAGTAAATGGATTTGGAAGATCAAGTATAAGTCTAATGGTGAGGTTGAGAGATATAAGGCTAGAGTTGTTGCTCGGGGCTATAGTCGAAAGAAGGTATTGATTATGATGAAACTTTCATCTGTTGTGAGAAATGGACCGTTAGATGCTTATTGAGTATTGTCATATATGGTTGGTGTATACATCAAATGGATGTTAATAATGCTTTTCTTTATGGTGATCTTAATGAGGAAGTATATATGCTTCCTCCTCCCGGTTATACTACTAAAGGTCACAATAAAGTTTGTAGGTTGAAAAATCTTTGTATGGGCTTAAGCAAGCTCCTAGACAATGGAATCATAAGTTGTCCAAGCTTTGTTTGAAGCTAAATTTGTTCTGTCTAAAATGATCATTCATTCTTTATTAAAAGAAATGGTAATATTGTTGTATTCCTTTTAGTTTATGTTGATGATTTGATTATTACTGGAAATAGTATTGAAGAAATTGAAAAAGTGAAACAGTTCTTAAAGACTAAGTTTAAAATTAAAGATTTGGGTGAATTAAAGTTCTTTCTTGGAATTGAAGTTTTAAAGACTAAAACTGGTCTCTGTTTGAATCAAAGGAAATATTGTCTTGAATTGTTAAGTGATTATGGATTACTTGCATGTAGACCTGTTATGACTCCTTTACCTGAGAATTATGTTCTGGCACATAAAGAAAGTGATTCGATAAGTCATTAAAGAATATTACTGGTTATCAAAATTGATAGGAAAGCTTATTTACTTGACTATGACCAGACCTGATATCTCTTATGCTGTTCAATGTTTGAGTCAATACATGCATGCTCCTCTGCAGTCACATATGAATCTTGGTTTAAGAGTTTTGAAGTACTTAAAACTTGCTCCTGGTAATGGAATTGCTTTAAATAAATCTGAGAATAAGCTTGGTGTTGTTGCTTATTCTGATTCTGATTGGGCAAAATGTCCTATTACCAGAAGATCTATTTCTGGTTATTGTGTTTTTGTAAATGGAAATCTGGTTTCTTGGAAAAGCAAGAAACAAGCTACTTTGTCTAGATCTTCTGCTGAAGCAGAGTATAGAAGTATGGCTTCAGTTACTTGTGAAGTTATGTGGGTTTTAAAGGTTTTAGAGGATTTGGGAGAAACTGGGTTGTTACCAGTTGATCTATGTTGTGATAATAAGTCTGCTATTCAAATTGCAGCTAATCCTGTTATGCATGAAAAGACTAAACATTTTGATATTGATGTTCATCTTGTTAGAGAAAAGGTTGCTTCTGGTTTGATAAAAACTGTGCATGTTGACTCTAAAAGTCAAACTGCTGATATTTTAACTAAAGGTCTTGGTTCAGTGCAACATAGTTTTTTGGTAAGAAAACTGGGAATGGTAAACTTATTTCTTTCATAAGATTGAGGAAGGGTGTTGAAATAACAATCATATGAAAGTTGAAGGGTTACTTTTGTAAATATTTTATATCTAGTTTCTTATCACTTAATGTTTGTGCCAGTTTTGTTTAGTTTATTTTGTGCAGGGTTTAAAGTGTAACTTATGAGGCTATATAAGGATCTTATTCCTCTAGGGTTTCAGTAACTTTTGATATTTCTCTGGTTTTCATCTCTCTAGTTTCTCTGGCGATTATCATCTTGATATTGGTTTCTGGTTTAGTGTTTCACTAGTTTGTTATTGTTAATCTGGTTTTGTATCAAGATCATCTTGATCTTAGTTGATAGTTTGTTTCAGTTTCTGGGCTGTATTGGGTTCAGGTTTAGTGTGTGAGTTTTGTAGACAACATCTCATAGAGGGACTGTCATATTGTTTCAGTTGTATTGTTTGCTTACATCCATGTTGGGGACAAGCTATCAGTGTTTATTGTTATAATAAAAGTTAAATATCACCAAGGGGTGGTTGGTTGGGTGATTATACCTTGTGTTCTTATTGTTTTGATACCATTTTTACAATGCAAGTACGTGAAACCCATATATCAATGCCTTTGTTTTATTTTACATGTCTTGGATAAGAAACCCTTTTTATTTTTATTATTTATTTATTTATTTATTTATTTTTTAACTATGGATAAGAAACATAATACTACAAAAATAAAGAATTAAATGTTTCGAGTGGAATTTGTTGTTAACAAGGTTTGTGTAAGGTGTTGAGGTAAAAATCTGTAGTCACCCGAACAAGCTAATCCTTTGACTAATCCTTCGGCAGAGCTCTCCGGATTAAGTCCCTTCGGATCTGTTAATGTTAGCCTTAATAGTTTTTATTAAAGGTGATGGTCATTCACATTTAGGAACTTTGTAACGTGTGTTAGATATCGTGTTAGAATAGTCAACGGGCTCGTGGATTGGGCTAAGCTAATTGGTTATTAGTTTAGTTAAGCTAGCATTGTATAAGTTCATGTAACCCAATCCATGTCCAAGCCCATATACGGCCCATGGCCAAGCCTTAGGGCATCCTTTGTCTTGTACTATAAATACCCCTCAAGTATGTCATTTGAGGGGTGTGCTTGAGTGTGTGTGTGTGTGTGTGTGTTTTCCTTTGAAGCAATATAACATCTTATTGTTTTCATCTTCTTTTCTCTACCTCTCTAAACATACATACGAATTCATATTCAAGTCACCATCTCTTCATCTTTGCTTTCATTAATCTCTACACATAACATCTGTATAACGTGGGTGTTTGGTTCGTGAGTATTTGTGATAAGGTATAAGTGATAAAAGGGGTTTTACAATTGGTATCAATCGCCTAACAATGGTTTAGGAGTGTTTGTGTTTGTTTTGAAGTGTTGGTACTGTTACGCGTATAAGCTCTCGTTTTACATATTTGTCACGCTTAAAGCTTTAATTTTTGCACTTAAAAATTCAAGATTCTTGTGGTTTAAGGTTTATTTGGTGCTAAAGTTTCTGTTTTTTGCAAAAAGTTCGAAGCTTTACGTGTTTTTCTTCATTTTTGAGATATGTCAGAGTAAAAATGTAAGTGAGAATAAGATTAGAATTCGTTAACCTTGAGTGCTGTAGCTTGGCTCCTTTTATAGATGAGGAGTTTTTGTCCTCACCCGAAGGTCACGTGGGCGATAGTGACTCTTTCGGGCGGGAGTTGACTTTACTCTGTTTGGATTCCGTCTGGAAAGGGTCAGTGGTTCTGACCAAGATTCCTTTCCTCATATACATGATGATGTCAGGAATCCGTTATGCCGAGGGTTATGCCTAACCCTCCGGTGTATGCTGATCTAATTGCGTTTGGTCTAAGTTGACTGGAATGCTTTATCCGGAAGATTGCATGTTGTGCTGGGCGGTTTTTTATTAGGACCGGAGAGTTAGGTTCCTCGACACTTTACTAATATGCCGGGGAGTTTGTATGTTGGGACATACACCAACATGTCCCCCCCCCCCAGTATCATGTTAATGGATGCATTCATTATATGCTATTGGGAGTATGTGGTGATCCTCGGCGAGTATTTCCCCGACCGTTCCTCTTTCTTCTCTAGTAAACTTCTCTCTATTTTTTTTACTGTGTAGTTTATGACACGTCAGCAGGGTACGTGGCAGTGTGATGCCTCGATGTTAGGGCACGTGGCAATGGGCACGTGCTGTGTGGTGAAGATAGTGCCACGTCATCTCTGACACGACGGGACGCCTCAGCTACCTCCCTTTTTCGCTTATAAATACGCTTGTTGCTCTCATTTTTACCACAGTAAATTTTTTATTCACACGCCTCCTCTGCGTTATTTGGCCGGACGATTTTATTTGCTCTTCGTCTTCTACCCATGTACTATTCTAGTTTTCCTTCTTTAGCTTTTAAGGTGTGATCATTCCCTTCCGGCTAAAATGTCAGAACCGTCCGGCTCTTCATCTGCTCGGGGATCTGGGCCAATTTCCGAGGGTCCATCGAATCCAAGACCTAAATTTGACTTAGATAAATATACCTGATTATGACTGCCGAATCATTAAAATGGGCCGTGAAGGAATTTGGGATACCCTCCGATCTTCATCCGAGGCTTCACCATTGGTTTTACAATGGGCTATTTGAGATGACGCCATAGGAATGTACTTAGAATATTTTATTGAAGGTGGGGTTTCCGTCCCGTTTTCTAGTTTTCTTTTAGATGTTCTTCATTATTGTAAAGTTCATATATCTCAGTTAGTGCCGATAGGTTTACATAGGGTTACACTCTTTGAGGTATATAGCCGTAGCCTTCATATTACTCCCATGACTTCTTTGTTTCGAGCCTTCTATAAGTTGCATAAGCAAGGGCACTGGTTTACTTTCGCTAAGCGGGATGGTAAGCAGCGCAAGGTTTGTTTTCAAGAGATCTTGTCTTCGTTGAAGGGTTGGAAAAGGCAATTCTTTTTTATTGATCGCCGGGCTGTACCTTTTGCTATGCCGTGGAGGCATCCGGATTCGGATGTCTCCGATCCTTTTCCTACCGGGGAATTTTCCATGCCTCAAGCGGATCTACTGTCCGCTAATGTTATAGACTTGATAAAAATTCCGCCGGGTTTTTTGTATGCCGTGGGGTTGTCTGCCAAATGGAAGTATCCGGGTTATCGGGCAGCTCTGAAGGATGCTGAGGGGAATGGTACTTGGCCTGTATTTTTTCTTTATTAGTTTAAGATTTTATGTTTTCTTGTAACTTTAACGTTTTCAAATGTTTTGCAGCTTTAACTATGTCCGACTATCTCATCAAGCCAAACTTCCGTAAGGGGGCAGCTATGTCCCGAGGGGATAAGTATCAGGAGGGACAGGCTCATTTGATGCATGTTACCATTCCGAGTCTGGCCGGCACTGGGGTTCCGCCAAAGACTGAGGCTATGAAAAGGGTCGAGGTGGCTGACCCAAAGGTTTTGGAGGCCAAGGATAAGAAGAAAAAGGCTGCGGAGGCGAAAGCTCAGGGTTATAAGCCGCGCAAACGTCAAGTTGGGGAAGGAGGCTCTGGGCAACCGAATCGTAGGAAGAAAAGCCCCAACCCTGTGGTCAACTTGGATTCCCTCACGAATCCCACACCGGTGAACACCGTTCCGCCGGAGGGTCAATAGCTGAACGATCCACCCTCCGTCGAGAAGGAGCATTTGGAGGGTCACTCCAGCAACAGGTTAGAGAATGCTGACGCTGGTGTTGATTTGACCGTTGGGGTGGATCCCCAAGATCCGAACCCAGATCCGAAGGATCATAATGCTGAGGTTTCTCAATTTGTTGAACGGCCTGCTCCTCAGGAGGATGGTGAGTTGGTTTCCTTCTATTCCAGATCGTTTTTTCCGTTGCTATTTATTCATGCGTACTTAACATTCATTTTGTATTTTTGTAGCGACTTCTCCTCCTTCACGCCGCGAAGGTAAGGGTGCCGATGAAGATGAAGGTGCTTCGTCTAGCGCTACCTATGTGCCGGGGTGGTCGATCAAAAAGGATGAGCGGGTTAAGGGGTATGAGAAGTATATAGATTTGATGGTTCATTTGCCCCCCTCCTGCCAAAGAGGAGTACATGCAAACCTTATCGGACACTGAGGCGGCCCAGAGATCATGGGCTATTCTGGCCCGGGGTTCTCTTGCTTTTGTTGATTTACTTGTCCGTTTTGAGAGCCTCGATCTGGACCATAGGGAGTTGGCCGAAGAGCATACTGGATGTGAAAAAGCTGCCAAGGACAACTTCGCCTTTTTGGATAAAACTTTGGGGGAGTTGAAGACGGCGAGGGATGAGCTCGGAGAGACTTCTGCCCGGGAAGAGTCTTTGAAAAAACAGGTGCGTACTCTGGAGGCCGAGAAAACCGAATGGTCTAAGTTATCCCATGCTCAGAGCGAAAAGATATCCAGTTTGGAGAAAGAGTTAATGGAGACTAAAGGGGCTCTGAAGAATGAGGAAGAAGAGAATGCTTCTCTGTTGAAGCAACGTCAGGAGTTAGCCGTGGCGGCAGGAAATCTCGAGATCGAACGGTCACATCTAGTTAGTGACTTCATCCCTACTTTTGTCGCTCGCTTCATGGAAGTCATGAGTATAAGGCTTCATTGGCCGCTCCCTTTAGTCTGAGTGGGATGGCTAGGTGGTTGGACGGGGTGTCGATTGGTCGTTCGGAGGAGGAGGTAAAGAAGATATTGGCCGACACAGAGGATTTAGACGTGGATGCTCCTAACAAGTATTTGGCTATGTACGATGAACTTTTTGTCAAGGAGTATCCCTATGTCGCCAAGGTTCGAAATGCCTGCCACCGTCCGTTTGCTTTTATCTCGGCGTTGATGCCTGACCCTGCTCCGGAGCGTGCCATTGTGGAAGAGTTTGAGGATAAGTGTCACACCCTCGCCGGAGGCGGAAACACGAGGTGTAACGGAAGGGAACATAAGCACAAGATAATAGAACATACCAACATTAATATTTAAAAGAAAGAGTACACCATTACAATACCAGTTTAGCCGTCATCGGCAAATATATTACAAAGTTTAGATTCCAAAATATTTTGTTCTATTACATAACGATTTGTAGTGACAAGTGAAAACTTCATTATGCAAGACCGGTAGAAAAGCTTACTAACGATCACCAAATGCATGAGAGAAAACGGTCAACTATGAAAATAGTTGGTGAGTATACAAGTTTCAGAAATAAGAAAACTCGTAAGAAATATTCAAAGGTTTCGGTCATCGGAAATAGTCCACAAAGCAAAGGCATTGTAAATCCACTCGCCAAGTTCCGCCCATACAAAATTTGCAACCTGTGTGTTCACAACCCATTGCACAAAATATAGCGTATCAAGTAGTCAAGTATAAGCGGTCATAATAGTTCACAATATAGTACCACGATATAATAATTGTGGATGCTCTGATGAAACCAAATTATGTTTGGGTGCCACTACCCAAAGTTATGTTGGGTGCCTCTTCCCAAAGATATACTGGGTGCCTCTTCCCAAAGATATACTGGTGCCTCTTCCCAAAGATATACTCCGAACATAGGAGTCTTTATAGTGATGCTCGAACATAGGAGACTTTATAGTGATGTTCGAACATAGGAGACTTTAGGTCAAGGTTATAACATGTATGGTTCAATAAGTTCAAGTAAGGCATAATTTCATAATTAAGTTCAAGGATTTGATTCAAGTTCACAAGTTCTAGTCAAACAAGTTAATAAAAGTAGTGATCAATTTAGCTCAAGAATGGTTCATGCATTTCGCCTCAAAATATAGTAAAACGGTAAAAAGGGGATGTGATTACTCACTTGATGAATAGATGCGATGAAAAAAGTGGTTACACCGAAATGTAGCGTGAATCTCGAAACTGACCTATTATGAATGATATGATATGCAATAAGTCATGATGTAATGTTATGCACGCAATTCGGATGATATTTATACCACTTATGTATTTTTGAAAACAATACTTCTCGTCGAAAATATAATCTTTTAACGCCTTGACCATTTTTAAATTAATTCACATGTATTTACATTGAAATGATATCCGACGATAATCATTTAGTGATTAATTGTGAAATTATAACTTTCGTCGTAAAATAATGTCATTGAAATTTCCATGAAAGTGACTAAAACGGCCTCTAGAAGCTAGTCGAATTGGCGCACGCCGAGCGTTAGGAAACAAACTCAACGGTTTTGGGAAGCTTGTATCATTATCTCAAAGTTTTAGCATTTAATTTTTCATCCTAGAGGTCTCGATCTTAGAGAAAATATAGGTTAAGTATGGTACTTGTGTGTTTAAGAGTGGTTTTCGTAAACTTTGAGCGACTATATTTTATTCATTACAACTCCGCTTGACGAACGGTTGGATATTTTGGAAAATATGGTTGGCGAACTTGATTTTACTAGAAGACATCTTTTATAAAGAGTATCCTATCAATGTTAAAACGACCCTCAACATGGCCCCTAGTTGCCGTAGTATATGTTTAATAGAAAATATATTAATGTTGCTAATAGAATAAAGTTACGGCAACTTTGTTTATCGCGTGTAATTTACTCGTTACAAGTTCGCTTTTCTCGCTTTTCTATACCCTTAGTTTCGTGTCAAAGTATACTAATATATTTTCGATAAGTCGACACATTTCATAACGCTTAAACCTCATTTTGACTCGTAAAAGTGACATTTATATGCTGAATTTCCGAAATTATTAGTTTTCGACGCCTAACTTGAAAAATTCATATCTTCTTCGTTATAACTCCGCTTTAACCCGCTCAAGCGACCACGGTTTCGCTTTTAAAGTATATTTTCTAAATATCTAGGCCAAAATTTTTATCTACTGTCGGATTTTCCAGATTTTAAAAATAAGGACAGACCCTTTTCCAAACTTGTCGAAATGAGTTTTTCTCGCGCAAACCTATTCTAACCCATTCAAAACAACTCCGGTTATTCTAATCCTACCATACACCTTCTTAGGGTGTCATGGGTTTCTAGACATCACCAAAACTACTATATAACAAGGAGTAATTATAGGATGGATTATATATATAACACTTAAAAATCTTAAAAAGTGGTATAAACATCACATAACTTGCATGTTTCTCAAATAAATGATATGACCATAATAATGAATATGAAATAAAAACATGAATATGAATGCTTACAAGAAATATGATGAGGTTTAAGGACAATGGGTTTTTCCTAATCACTTGAGGTTTTTATTGCAAAACCTATACAACAAGTGATACTAGAGTTTAAAAATCTTGTCTTGAAAATTTTTAGAGGATTCCTTCTTGACTCCTTGTGGTTGCCGGTTTTACTTGAGAGAAGGAAGAGCAAAAATTGGTTTTCACTTTGTAAATATAAGTTGTATGTGTTAAGTAAGATGTATAATGTATTATAATGTATATGTAGTAGATATTTAGCAACTTGGTGAATGACTAACCCCTTGTATGTCGACAAGGGGTGCATTTGTTTAAGATTATATGTTTTTTTTTACCAAGTAATAAGATGTAGGATAAATGTAAGTTTTGTTAAGTATAAGTAGTAACTTGTATACACATTTGAGTATTTAAGGTAGCGTTATCTACAAATAAATTTTAACGGAACAAGATAAAATGCATTGAGGTCATAAAAATTATAAAAATACATTTCTTGCAAAATTTGAGTGATATAATAATAATCGTGTAGTATTTAATAAAATCGTCGTAATTATATAAATATAACCATTTATATACAAAATAAATTTAAAACACTGGGTAAACTCATAATATTATTTTTATAAACTTAATATGAGTATAAAAATATATTGAAATAGTTTTTGGAAGTAATGGATCAATTGTTCAAAATAAATAAATTGCGCGATAACGTTTATTTAATAAAAGTTATACGTTTAACGTGAAATGCAAAACCATGCATGAACTAATATGATGAATATTGAGTTTGAGAAATGACCGAAAATTGAGAATTGTGACATTCTTCCCATGTCAGCGGAATCACGTCCTAGTGATTCGATTAATGATGCTATGGTCCGAACCTCGACAAGGATTCTAAAAGTTTATGCTCGTACGAACAGTCTAAATGATCATATCAATGCCCATGCGTGCAGGTTCCCTATTCAACTAAGTGCGTGCCGTGATTAGATTTGATAGGTAAACTTACCAATATCGAACGTAGCCCTCAAAAGACCTTTAGATAGTGACTTGAGTAAACTTGTTTCTTAGCTTGACTTTCGCAACTCATCAAACAAGAACCGCACTAGATCAAGCTAGGAAACAAGTCTTTGAATGAAGTCTTTGAAAGATTCGCTCGATATTGGATTTGCTTACACAAATCAAATCAAATCAACAAAATATAATACAACTAAGGTCGATATTGATGGGTCAAAATTAATCAATGCCGTGAACGTGGTAAAATTGGAAGGAAGTTATGCACTCAAAATCATGTCGCATGTAAATAAGGTAGTTGTTCGAAAGAATGTACCCGTTACGCGTTGGGCTTCCTCGGCACCGGATAATGCTCGACACGCGTGCTGGGAACATCATTGTTCGATCTTGTGGGCCTTCTATTGCCAATGCCGTGTTTGGACGACACCTCCTTGATTGGGAGTTCTTTTCGACTTTGGATGGTATTGCGAAGGTGATCTAGACTTCGACACTGTAACATGCTTTTCTCCGTCCTTGATTCCCATCTGTTTGAGCAATTTTGCGCGAAGTGGCCGTCTGCTCTACATTTGTCGCACCTTGGGCGCCTCCCGAGTGGTGATAGTTACATCGAGTGCACAAAGGATGTGGACTGCAGATCTTTTGCGCTCCCGAGTAGTCGCTCCATAGTTCCCGGTTATTCGTTGCCTCTTGTCTTGCCGACCTCGGTCTCGACTTCCCGGTGATCCTCCTGTTGCTTTCGTCCATTGTCGCTTGCTTTTGTTAGTTCTCCGCACTGATCACATCATTTGTCAAGCGATATGCCATGCCCACGCGGCTTGTAGAGTGGTTGGGTTCGACGAGGTGACGCCCTCCCAATTTCCTGTGATCAATCCCCATATATATCGGTCGATCAACTTCTCCATAGTGGAAACCATGTGAGGAACCATCCTAGTTAGCTCGTGGAAACGGATCGTGTACTTGTCGACTTCTACCCAACCATCAAGTGATTCCAAAATTCCGCTTCCAACTTCGCACTTCATCTTTTCTCGGTACTCACCGCTAATAGTTTCTTAAATGCTTCCCAAGATAACGCATTTGCGACCCTCTTCCTCTTGTCTGCAGCTGATTGTTCCACCAGTCAATGCTCGACCTTGTAGTAGACCAACAGAGAACTCAACTCGCTTTCCTTCAAAGACACTTCGTGATACTAAGCTTCGACTCAACATTCTCGAACCAGGTTAACAATCCAATGGCACCCTCAGTACCATAAAATTCCATTGGCTTGCATGTCATGAAAGTCTTATAGTTGCATCCATGGCCAGTGTTTGAAGTACCTTCTCCGTTGTTGGTTCGTCTAGCATCAAGGTGCGTCATAATTTGGGTGAGTAGATCCGCTATTCCAGTCGCGTTGTTGTTTGGATTGCCATTGTTGTTTAGGTTGACATTGTTATTCGAATTGGCGTTGTTGTTGACTCCTGAGCGTGTGTTTCTGGCAGCCATGATCCTGCAATGGACCAAAATATCGGGTTGAGTAAATGACACTCGGACGAAGGCAGATGAGGTTTAGAACGGTGGTAATGTGTTATAGTGATCGAAATATGACAGGAACAGAGACATGCTATATCTAACAAGTCGAAAGATGGAAAAGAGGGGGTATAAATAAGATACGGTAATGTAGACGTGAACGTAAAAACATGCTATGCATACCCACCCGACCAATGCAACTTCAGGTGACCAGACTCTAAAGACTCGACTAAACATGATTTAAATTTACCCTTCTTATCATCGCATGGTTCTTCATAAATTAGACATAGTTGATCAGGCTATGTATAATTTATGAGTAACGATGCAACGATAGGACTAGTTGACTCAGATGATGTTCGATGTTTAATAAAACTTTATTCCGGTTATAGCTGTGATTTTTATTTTTGAAAAATCGGCATTCTCTATAACCTTTGTCTCTGATACCAATCTGTCACACCCTCGCCGGAGGCGAAAACACGAGGGTAAGGACGGGGGGACCAGTGTTCCTCCAAAGTGAAGCTTAGTTATACGTTTAACGTGAAATGCAAAACCATGCATGAACTAATATGATGAATATTGAGTTTGAGAAATGACCGGAAATTGAGAATTGTGACAATAAGGGTAAGGACGGGGGGACCAGTGTTCCTCCAAAGTGAAGCTTAGTTACTTTTATTTTTGGATAACTCTTTTGTAATGGCGATGTTACCGAACAATGTTATTTGTTGAAGCTTGTAATGTTTAAGGAAATTTGTTTTGGGAATCTTTATTTGTTTAATGAAATCGTTAGTCGTTCTTCTTCTTATATCTCTCTCGGTATATATATATATATATATATATATATATATATATATATATATATATATATATATATATATATATATATATATATATATATATATATATATTTGTTTCTCTTTGGATACGAACCATTTTACGTTTACTTCGGCCACCTCATTAAGGTATAAATCGTTCGGGTACCCATTCGGTATATGGCAATCTCCTTTTGGATATGAACCGTTGAATAAGTTGCCTGGGCAATCCTTTTTGGGTATAAACCGTTCAGCGTTTGGCAATCTTTTTGGATATGAACCATTTAATATGTCGCTTGGGCAACCCTTTTTGGGTATAAACCATTCGGCGTTTGGCAATCCTTTTTGGATATGAACCATTTAATATGTCGCCTGGGCAACCCTTTTGGGTATAAACCGTTCAGCGTTTGGCAATCCTTTTTAGATATGAACCATTTAATATGTCGCCTGTGCAACCCTTTTTGGGTATAAACCGTTCGGCGTTTGGCAATCCTTTTTGGATATGAACCATTTAATATGTCGCCTGGGTAACCCTTTTTTGGTATAAACCGTTCGGCATTTTTCCCCGGAGGTCGCGAGCCTATCGGGGAGATCATTTACTAATTATGTTCAGAAAACAAGATGTGCGGAAAATTGCCCCTCCGATATCCGGGGGGCTAATCTTTTCATTAATAACATATGTCAACAATCGCCTCGTGGGCTTTACGGTTACAAAGTTTTTTCTATAAGAAACATTTTGTTAGGTTCACCGCGTTCCAGGTGCGGGGGACTTCTTTTCCTTTGGTTGTTTGCAACTTGTATGAACCGTTATCGTATGCCTCTATCACTTGGTATGGGCCTTCCCAGTTGGGTCCCAACTTTCCTAGGTCTTCTTGCATGCTGGCTTCATTTTTCCTGTAGACGAAGTCTCCTGCTCTGAGTTTTTCACCTCTAACTCTTCGGTTGTAATACTGCTCCATCTTCTTTTTGTATCTGGCTTCTTCAACAGCCGCTGAGTCCCTTCTTTCTTCCAATAAATCCAGGTTTAAGCGCCTCTCCTCTTCGCTTCCTTCTCCGGTCATCATCATAGTTCGGAAGGTAGGCATGCCAATTTCCGCGGGGATCACTGCTTCGCTTCCGTATGTCAAACTGAACGGTGTTTCGCCGTTGCTTGTCTTCAAGGACGTCCGGTGAGCCCACAAAACGTTCGGTAGCTCATCAACCTACCCGGACCTACTTCTTCATAGTCTTGTTTTGAAACCATGCATCAAAATTTTGTTTGCCCGCTCTACCAGACCGTTGGCTTGAGGGTGTGTGTGACAACCCGTACTTTCAGGTCATTTCTTGACACAATTTATGCCTCATTATTTCAACATTTATAGTAAACTTTGTTTACTTGTTCCAAATTCGCGTAACCTTAAAGGTCTAGCGGCGAATTCATGATCATAACATCACGAACATTTCATATGGACTAAGATTAGTCTACATTTCATTAACATCATTTGCATCTCATTAATTCATTCATGACATTTCATTTCACTTTATACGCGTAATTTTTATATTTAATAAACGTAATCGCGTGAGTTATTATTTTGTATATTTAATCCGTTACTTTCAAAAATGATCCCGAGATATTTTATACTTACATTTAGTTGATAAAAACTATATTTTGAGTTTAACTAGTGTTTGGAATTTATTTTGAATTTAAATCGTTAAATTCATATTATTACGACGTTTTTCTTAAAAACTACTCGGTAATTATTTGATCACTCAAATTTTACAAGGAATGTATTTTTATAATTTTTATGATCTCATTACATTCTACTTTGGTCTATTAAAAATCTCTTTTACAAAAAAATCTACCATTTACCTTTACCTATACATTTTCCTACAAATATACTTACACTTTTTCTTACAAAATGTTACAAGTATTTACACAACACATTATATAAAAAAAAAAAAAAAGATATTTTGAGGACACAAGATCCACAAAATCCGGTTAGGGGAGGGTGTGTTATTAATAATGCATGGTGCATTAATATCATGTCTCTACACAACTTAAAAGTCTACTTCTACTACTTTTTCTCATTCATATCATTCACAAGTGTTAAAAAATTGAGTTTCTCTCCTTTTCTTTGTGTTCTCCAAACCGGCCATATATCAAAAACAAAGGGGATCAAAAAGCTTTGCAAGATCAAGTGTTATTACAACCTAGATTATATCCTTTATTTGGTTTTGAAATAAAAACCAAGGATATTTAAGTTTAATCCTTGTTACCTACACCTCATCACTTGCACTTGTAAGCATGTTTTATTCATTTTCATGTTTCCTTTTCAATTTCATATGTTTCTCTTCATTTTGGAGCTTATATGCATGATATGTGATTTATACCATTTATTTCATGATTTTAGAAGTTATATATACATATTGGTCATCCTATAATTATTCCCATGGTATTCTTTGGTCTTGATGGTGATTAGGAACCCATGACACCCTAAGAAGGTGTATGGTAGGATTAGATTAGTTTTGGAGTTGATTTGAAGGGATTAGAATAGGTTTTGTCCGAGAAAACTATTTTCGATAACTATATTTTAGGTTCTGTCCTTGTTTCGAATTTCTGGAAAACCTACTGTTGGTACGAAACTTTGGCCTTGGTATTTAGAAAATATACTTTAAAACGAATCCGTGGCCTTTTGAACGGATAAAACGGACTTATAACGAAGAAGTTATGGATTTTAAAGTTTGACGACGAAATAAATAGTTTCTCGAAAATTTCGACTTCTTTTTTTAGTTTGTTCGGGTCAAAACGAGCCTTAAGCTTCACAAATTATTTCGACTAGTCAAAATATATTAGTTTACTTGATACGAAGCTAAGGACATATTTTACGTGAAAACGGATTTAAAACGACAAAGATATGCACGTTTTCATAAAGTTGCCGTAAATATTATTTTCCGAAAATCTATATTACTTTTACGTTACAAGCATTTCACTAGCTGTAACGACCATGTTTGCGGCTGTTTTTAACAAGGTTATGAAACTTTTAGAACGAAATGTCTTCTAGTAAAATCAAGTTCATCGGCCATATTTTTCAAAACAAAAAGCTGTTTGTCAAGCGGAGTTTTAGTGAATTAATTACGGATGTTCAAACTTGGCCGAAACTTATTTTCTGCACACAATTAGCAAAAATCACTATCTTTAGCCCTTAATATCTTTATGATCGAGACCTTTTGGACGAAAACTCCTGAACTGAAACTTCTAGATATCGATACAAACTTTCCAAAACCGTCGAGTTCGTTCTCTAACGATCGACGTACACCGTTTTACGACTATTTTTCCGGAGCCATTTTGTTAATTTCATGATTTTCCGACGACATTGTTTTGCGACGAAAAGTTGTAATTTCACCAAAATCATTATAAAACCATTATAGGATGACATTTTGACGTAAAACATGTAAAGTCATTTTGAAGGGTCAAGACGCCAAAAGAGTATTTTTCGACGACGAGTAATATTTTCAAAACCCGTAAATGGTATAAATAACATACTGGTGCAAGCATAACATTACATTGCAACTCATGACGTATCATATCCTTCACAATAGGTCAAGGTTAACGTGTCACATTACATCTCGGTGTACTCACTTTTGTCTTCGCATCATTCCACCAAGTGAGTTTCATAGCCCTACTTTTACTTGTTTTCATAAATGTTTTGGGGAGATACATGCTCAATTATTTTCATAACTATCATGATTATTTGAAACTACATGTTTAATCGAATCGAATGTTTAGTCATGCAAAGTAACCGATTACCATACGTAGTATTTCCATAGTACATTCATTGGACCGATGGTCTTGGTATATTCATTAGACCGATGGTCTTGGTATATTCATTGGACTGATGGTCTTGGTATATTCATGATCGATGGTCTTGGTACATTCATTGGACCGATGGTCTTGGTACATTCATTGAACTCGATGGTCTTGGTATAAACATTGCACTAATGGTCATGGAACAATTTGGAACCGTCTTTAATTAGGTGTTATATTAAGTAACTATGGATACATTAAGTTAGGCACTATCTTGTGAACTCATTTGACGATTTGGGCTTGAACATAAACTATATTACACTTTGGCAATGGGTTGTGAATACACAAAGTTGCAAGTTTTGTATGGGCGAACTTGAACCGAGTGGATTTACGATGCCTTTTGTCGCATAAACGATTTTGAAAGGCTTTACATTTCAATTCAAACTCTATGAACTCACTCAACCTTTGTGTTGACACTTTTAGCATGTTTTTATCTCGTGTTTCTAAGGCATTCACTTCATGGCATGCATTTGGACACATCATGGAGTCGTGGTGACGACGCTGCCTCACTGGGTTTTACATACTTTAAAACATCGTTTGGATTGTAACAAACTTATTTCCGCACAAGTTGATTTTCATTTGGGACCTACTTTGTGAACTCGATTGTTTTATTAAATCAAACGATGTATTTTACTAACGACACTTTAGGTCGCTCGATATAACTTGTGATTGTGATGCTATGACAACAACCCCGTGAATTCCATTCCACGCAAAATGTAATTTGGGGTGTGACAGATTGGTATCGAGCTTCAGATTATAGAGAACTAGGTTGCATCATTGACCTAGACTATAACTACATTATCATAGCATCTCATCATTTCATCATAAGTGAATGTTCACTTTACATGCGGTTTTTACGTACATTTTCGAGTTATTTACATTCATTTCATATCGATTGTCACATGGATGCCTTTAAATGCCCGTTCCATTATTCTTTCTTCATACTCTAATGTGGAGAATTCCTTGTCAGTCCCTATCACAATTTTCACACCAATCGACTCATCACCGAAAACGTCGAATGCCGAGATGAACCTTTAAATAGGGCGAAGTCGCTCTCACTCCTTTGTTTCACCACTAACATGTCGAGTTACACTTTATTCACACATTAAGTCTCTAAACCATCATACATTGAAGCACTTACGACACATCATAACCCATTTCGTAGGAAACCGTCGATCATTTTGAAAAATAACCTCAAACTCATCGTTTCTTATCACATTTCTTTGAAGCGCTTATTATTAACATCGGATTTTGCTACGTCTCACATTTCCTCTTGTTTTGAAGAAGATATGGCAATCAAGAAAGCTACAGCTTGAAATGACCCAAGCGGCTATTCGTGGTTAGTGAATGATAGCATTGCTAATGCTCTAAGAGTTGAAAGGGAAGCGGTGGCCGCCGCCGCCGAGGTCAGCTGATCGTCAGAGCCGCAAGGCTTGTCTTCCACATCGGAAATGCAGGAGGATCCGGAGTTAAGAGTCGTTCTTACAAGGATTTCAAAGTGGAGATCCCACCAAGTTTAAAGGGATCAAGGAGCCACCGCCATGGTGCGATGGTTCGAGAAATTGGAGTCCGTGTTTTCTTTGCCGTAATCGCCTGGATGATAGTAAGGTCAAATATGCTACAAGTACATTACTCGATGGAGCATTGTCGTGGTGGAATTCATATGCTCAACCGATTGGAATGGAGAATGCTTTCAAGCTTACTTGGGAGCAATTCAAGAGTTTGGTGACTAAGAAGTTTTGTCCTCGCATGCGGAAGTGAAGAAGTTGGAGATGTAATTCTATGAACTAAGGACTATTGGGTACGATATTGACACTTACATTCAAGATTTCAAGAATTGGCGTGTTATGCCCATCTATGGTTTCGGATAATGAGAAGCTACTGGAGGCTTTCATCAAGGACTCCCCAAATTATTCAAGGCGATGTGACTTCTTCCGACCCGCAAACGATTGAGAAAGCTATTCAATTGACTCAAAAGCTCATGGCCCGTGTAGTGAAGAGAGGCAAGCACCCCAACACTAACCAAAACAACAACAACCACAACAACCGCACCAACCACTACAATAACCAAAACAACAACAACAACGAAGATAACCAAATCAACCACAACAAAAGAAAATGGGAAACGACCAAGGAGATTATAACAACAACAACCAAAACCGCAACACTAACCATCATCAACAATGAAAAGAGGGCAAGAAACCGCAATGGTATATGTTGTTTGCACCAGAGAAAGGCGAGAGGTTATCTTGAACCTACCCACTATGTAATCGATGTAAGTATCATCACACGGGTCTTTGTCCCGCTAAGTGTTACAAGTGTCAACAATCGACACCTTGCCAGAATTGTAGAGGCAAGGCCATGGTTACATGTTACGATGCGGGAGCAAGGACACTATCGAATCAATGTCCTCAAAACCAAGGTCAACAAGTCGAAGGTGCTCATGGAATGTATATATGTTAGAGGAGGAGGAGGAGCTCGTCAAGGTATCAACGACGCGGAAGACGAAGAAGTTCGAAACTAATGGTCTTATTTCTCCTTACGTATTATGTCGCACTAAGTTTATGTTTTCCATCGCACCGAATCTTTATAACCTAAGATGTATTTCGCTTGATAAACCACTCGTTGTAAAATATTCTCATCTATCGTACTTTACTTTCTTTCCGATTTGTTATCATTTACGAGGATTTTAATTCTTTTTACTTTAACTACCATTTTAACGACACTTCTCCATGTCTTCTCTCCTCGATGTTCATCACAATTTTAACATCGCTTGACTCAACACCAAACAACATATGAGTCGATTAGTCCAAGCATTGCATAGTTACTCCTAAATTATACATAGCCCGATCACCTATGTCTAATTCGGAAGAATCATGCAATGAAGGGAGTAGTAGTCTTATATGAGTAAGCAATTCCGTAATCGAGCCAAATTTTCAAAAGATTTTCTTCAAACCACTTGTTTCCGCTTGATCCGCGTGGCGCTTCTTGTTTGATGAGTTGCAAAGATCAAACTAGAAACAAGTTGTTACCTAAACCGATTTAGCCTAATCTCATGACAGCTTCTTGTTTGATGAGTTGTGAGATTAAGTAAAATCGGTTACCAAAAAGTCTTTGAGGGTTTTGCTCGGGAATGGGAAAGTTTGCTACATCAAACCCTAAACCCGTTAGACCTAATAACGATTGAATTCGTGGATCAATTCTTTTTAGATGGGCGAATGTGACAACCCGTACTTTCGTGTCATTTCTTGACACAATTTATGCCTCATTATTTCAACATTTATAGTAAACTTGGTTTACTTGTTCCAAATTGCGTAACCTTAAAGGTCTAGCGGCGAATTCATGATCATAACATCACGAACATTTCATATGGACTAAGATTAGTCTACATTTCATTAACATCATTTGCATCTCATTAATTCATTCATGACATTTCATTTCACTTTATACGCGTAATTTTTATATTTAATAAACGTAATCGCGTGAGTTATTATTTTGTATATTTAATCCGTTACTTTCAAAATGATCCCTAGATATTTTATACTTACATTTAGTTGATAAAACTATATTTTGAGTTTAACTAGTGTTTGAATTTATTTTGAATTTAAATCGTTAAATTCATATTATTACGACGTTTTCTTAAAAACTACTCGGTAATTATTTGATCACTCAAATTTTACAAGGAATGTATTTTTATAATTTTATGATCTCATTACATTCTACTTTGGTCTATTAAAATCTCTTTTACAAAAAATCTACCATTTACCTTTACCTATACATTTTCCTACAAATATACTTACACTTTTTCTTACAAAATGTTACAAGTATTTACACAACACATTATATAAAAGATATTTTGAGGACACAAGATCCACAAAATCCGTTAGGGAGGGTGTGTTATTAATAATGCATGGTGCATTAATATCATGTCTCTACACAACTTAAAAGTCTACTTCTACTACTTTTTCTCATTCATATCATTCACAAGTGTTAAAAATTGAGTTTCTCTCCTTTTCTTTGTGTTCTCCAAACCGCCATATATCAAAACAAAGGGGATCAAAAGCTTTGCAAGATCAAGTGTTATTACAACCTAGATTATATCCTTTATTTGGTTTTGAAATAAAAACCAAGGATATTTAAGTTTAATCCTTGTTACCTACACCTCATCACTTGCACTTGTAAGCATGTTTTATTCATTTTCATGTTTCCTTTTCAATTTCATATGTTTCTCTTCATTTTTGGAGCTTATATGCATGATATGTGATTTATACCATTTATTTCATGATTTTAGAAGTTATATATACATATTGGTCATCCTATAATTATTCCCATGGTATTCTTTGGTCTTGATGGTGATTAGGAACCCATGACACCCTAAGAAGGTGTATGGTAGGATTAGATTAGTTTTGGAGTTGATTTGAAGGGATTAGAATAGGTTTTGTCCGAGAAAAACTATTTTCGATAACTATATTTTAGGTTCTGTCCTTGTTTCAATTTCTGGAAAACCTACTGTTGGTACGAAACTTTGGCCTTGGTATTTAGAAAATATACTTTAAAACGAATCCGTGGCCTTTGAACGGATAAAACGGACTTATAACGAAGAAGTTATGGATTTTAAAGTTTGACGACTAAATAAATAGTTTCGAAAATTTCACTTGTCGCTTTTAGTTTGTTCGGGTCAAAAACGAGCCTTAAGCTTCACAAATTATTTCGACTAGTCAAAAATATATTAGTTTACTTCGATACGAAGCTAAGGACATATTTTACGTAGAAAACGGATTTAAAACGACAAAGATATGCACGTTTTCATAAAGTTGCCGTAAATATTATTTTCTGAAAATCTATATTACTTTTACGTTACAAGCATTTCACTAGCTGTAACGACCATGTTTGCGGCTGTTTTTAACAAGGTTATGAAACTTTTTAGAACGAAATGTCTTCTAGTAAAATCAAGTTCATCGGCCATATTTTTCAAAACAAAAAGCTGTTTGTCAAGCGGAGTTTTAGTGAATTAATTACGGATGTTCAAACTTGGCCGAAACTTATTTTCTGCACACAATTAGCAAAAATCACTATCTTTAGCCCTTAATATCTTTATGATCGAGACCTTTTGGACGAAAACTCCTGAATGTAATCTTCTAGATATCGATACAAACTTTCCAAAACCGTCGAGTTCGTTCTCTAACGATCGACGACACCGCTTTACGACTATTTTTCCGAGCCATTTTTGTTAATTTCATGATTTTCCGACGACATTGTTTTGCTATTTAAAAGTTGTAATTTCACCAAAATCATTATAAAACCATTATAGGATGACATTTTGACGTAAAACATGTAAAGTCATTTTGAAGGGTCAAGACGTCAAAAGAGTATTTTTCGACGACGAGTAATATTTTCAAAACCCGTAAATGGTATAAATAACATAATGGCGTGCATGCATAACATTACATTGCAACTCATGACGATCATATCCTTCACAATAGGTCAAGATTAACGATCACATTACATCTCGGTGTACTCACTTTGTCTTCGTGATCATTCCACCAAGTGAGTTTCATAGCCCCTACTTTTACTTGTTTTCATAAATGTTTTGGGGAGATACATGCTCAATTATTTTCATAACTATCATGATTATTTGAAACTACATGTTTAATCGAATCAATGTTTAGTCATGCAAAGTAACCAGACACCATCGTAGTATTTCCATAGTACATTCATTGGACCGATGGTCTTGGTATATTCATTAGACCGATGGTCTTGGTATATTCATTGGACCGATGGTCTTGGTATATTCATGAGATCGATGGTCTTGGTACATTCATTGGACCGATGGTCTTGGTACATTCATTGAACTCGATGGTCTTGGTATAAACATTGCACTAATGGTCATGGAACAATTTGGAACCGTTTAAATAGGTGTTATATTAAGTAACTATGGATACATTAAGTTAGGCACTATCTTGTGAACTCATTTGACGATTTGGGCTTGAACATAAACTATATTACACTTTGGCAATGGGTTGTGAATACACAGTTGCAAGTTTTGTATGGGCGGAACTTGAACCGAGTGGATTTACGATGCCTTTGCCGCATAAACGATTTTGAAAGGCTTTACATTTCAATTCAAACTCTATGAACTCACTCAACCTTTGTGTTGACACTTTTAGCATGTTTTTATCTCGTGTTTCTAAGGCATTCACTTCATGGCATGCATTTGGACACATCATGGAGTCGTGGTGACGACGTCTCACTGGGTTTTACATACTTTAAAACATCGCTTGATTGTAACAAACTTATTTCCGCACAAGTTGATTTTCATTTGGGACCTACTTTGTGAACTCGATTGTTTTATTAAATCAAACGATGTATTTTACAAACGACACTTTAGGTCGCTCGATATAACTGTGATTGTGATGCTATGACAACAACCCCGTGAATTCCATTCCACGCAAAATGTAATTTGGGGTGTGACAGTGTGCCACAACAAGATTTATCTGCTTGATATTGAGCTTTTCGCACCACCGCTTGAAGGGATCATGGATGAAGTTGCCGCCACCGCCGGCCATAATTATGTGCGGCAAGTCAAGCGACACACGATGTTGTCCCATACAAATTTTATGACTTATTTTCCCGTGGTCTTTGCTGTGGGTTCGCTTCCATCCATTTTGTAAAGTAGTCGATGGCCACGATGACATATTTTACTTTCTCGGGCGCTTTAGGGAGGGGACCCAGCACATCCATTCCCCATTAGAAAAACGGCCAGGGAGACATGATAGAAGTCATAAGAGTCTTTGGTAACTTGGGAACCGGGGAGTGTATTTGGCAGGACTCGCATTTATGAATGACCTCTCTAGCGTCCCTGTGCATGGTTGGCCAGTAGTATCCCTGCCTGATCAGTTTAGCCAACATCGATCTTGGGCCGGAGTGCATGCCACATGCCCCTTCGTGCACTTCCCTTATTACGTAATTGGCCTGTAGTGGACCCACGCACCTCAACATTGGACCTAAATATGACTTCTTAAACAACACCCCGTCCTCCATTGTATAATAGGGTATCTTCATCCGCAGGGTTCTTGCTTCGTTTTCATCATTCGGCCATTTTCCTTCTGTAATGCACCGGATGATCGGAGACATCCAGTTTTCCTCATCTTCTTCCACTATTGCTCCGATGACCTTCTCTTCCGTCGATGGTGCCTCTAATACTTCTACAAGTATTTCCTTGGTCAAATGGTCAAATGCGACGGATGCCAACTTGCTTAACACATCGGCCTTCTGGTTCTGTGCCCTGGGGATATTTTGTATTCTGAACCGTTTAAAACAACCAATGTATTCTTTTGCCTTAGCTAAATATCTCGCCATGCTTTCCTTGTAAGTGGTGAACTCTCCATTGATTTGGCTTGACACTAGGTTGCAGTCTACCTTAGCACTTAGCACTTGGATCTTCATGTCCTTTGCTATTCTTAGTCCGACCAGCAATGCCTCATATTCTGCTTCGTTATTCGTGCTGGGGAAATTGAGCCGAAGAGCATAAGTGTACTTCGTTTGGTCAGGGCTTATCAACACCAACCCTGCTCCGGAGCCTTTCTTGTTAGACGCTCCATCTGTGAATAGTGTCCATTCGTCCTCCTATGTTGTAGAGATGTTGCATACTTCTTTGCTTTTCCCTTCTCTCCCTACTTTGCTGACCGGTATCTCATTTATGAAATCGCCAGACATGTCCTCGACGGCGCTTCGGGATGTAAGTAATTTTGTATGCTCCCAACTCTACCGCATACTTCATCAGCTTCCCCGAAGATTCAGGCTTGCTTAACACGTCACGAATGGGCTGGTCCGTGATCACCTTGATGTGGTGTGCTTCGAAATACCTCCGGAGTCTCCTGGAGCAGCCTTAGTAGGGCCAAAGCCGCTTCTCGTAGGGCATAGTTTCGCTCGACATCGTGGATTGTTATGCTGACATAGTGCACCGGCATTTGTTTACCTTTCCTTTCTACCATCAGCACAACGCTTATGGCTTCTTCGGCTGCCGCTAGGTACACAAAAGATCCTCCTCGCCACCGGGTCATTAGATCGGGTAACTCTAGGATCACACTCTTCATCTTCCGAATGCCTCTTCGCCTCCTCGCCCACCCAGTACTCCTTTTGGTTGTCTTCGTGACGCTTTTAAAGTGTTGAAGAAGGGCAAAGCTTTTTCAGCCGATCGAGATAGGAATCTGTTCATAGCTGCTAGCTTCCCGCTGAGGCTCTGCATTTCCTTGAGTGTTCGGGGCGATTGCATGTCGGCTATCGCCTTTGTTTTCTTCGGATTGGCTCTTATTCCTTCGGATGTTACTACATAACCGAGGAATTTTCCTTCTTCCACTCCAAAAGAGCACTTTTTAGGGTTGAGCTTCATGTTGATCCTTCGAAGGTTATCGAACGTTTCTGCCATGTCCGCCAACAATTCTACTTCGCTTATGCTTTTGATCACCATATCGTCGACGTACACTTCCAAATTCCTGCCAATTTGTTCCTTAAAACTTGAATCTACCGGCCTTTGATAAGTCGCCCCGACATTCCTTAAACCGAAGGGCATTTTGGTGTAGCAAAAGGTTCTATGTTCTGTGTAGAAGGCTGTCTTCTCTTCGTCCTCCTTGGCCATATGGACTTGGTGGTACCCCTTGTATGCATCAAGAAAACACTTGTACTTGTAACCCATTACGGACTCTATTTTCCAGTCGATCTCTGGGAGTGGGTAGTAGTCCTTCGGGCATGAAGCATTGATGCTTTTGAAATCCATGCACATTCTCCATGATCCGTCCGATTTCTTCACTAACACTGGATTAGAAATCCATGTGGGATATTTCACTGCCCGGACTATTCCTGCTTTCAGCCATTCTTCCACTTCGGTGTTGATTGCCTGATTCTTTTCAGCCGAGAAGGTTTTTTTTTTCTGAGCTATTGGTCTGTCATTCACGTTGACATTCAGTTTGTGCTCTATGACTCGACGGGACTCTCGCATGTCTCGCCGGTTGCCACGCCGAATACATCCTTGTTGTTTTGAGTAGTTCTACCAACCGCCTCTTGCATTCTTTGGAAAAGTTGCCCGATGGTAATCATTTGCTCGTGGAATCGGGGTTTATCATTACTTCTTCGCTTTGTTGCGAACCCTTTT
Source organism: Chrysanthemum lavandulifolium (assembly GCA_022545495.1). NCBI lineage: Eukaryota > Viridiplantae > Streptophyta > Magnoliopsida > Asterales > Asteraceae > Chrysanthemum > Chrysanthemum lavandulifolium. The sequence continues at coordinate 28,230,646 of CM040246.1, forward strand.
CTTCCGGGGGCATTCTTTATCCTTGCTTTCCACCCTTTTGTCATGAAGTGTTTTCTAACCTCCTACATTCGAGATGATTATTGATCCGTAACCAAGGTTGCCACTCCCTTGGTGTTGGGAATTTTATCATGGAGTGGATGGTTGAGGGGATCGCCCTTAATTCCCTAATACCTGATTGTCCCAGGATAATGTTATATGGGGAGGGGGATCTTATCACTGCAAACTAGGGGTGTTCATCGGTTCGGTTATCGGTTTGTTCGGTTCGGTTTGTTCGGTTAATTTTTTTTTTTGGGTATAACCGAAAACCGAACCGAAAACCGAAAACCAAACCCCCAACCGAACCGAAAACCGAACCGAAACCCGAAAACCGAACCCCCAATAACCGAAAACCGAACCGAATAACAGAACTTTTTTTTTTATTTTATTTTATTTTTTTTTATAATTTTTTCATTTATTTATATGTATTTTTTGAAAAAAAATAATAATTTTCAAGCTTAAAAATATTATATATATATTATAAAAGAGTTTTAATATATTTTTTTAATATAAATATATAAAAAAAAATATATATTTATTTAATTTCGGTTTTCGGTTCGGTTTTCGGTTGGGATGGCTAAAACCATAACCGATCCATAAACCGAACTTTTATTTCGGTTCGGTTCGGTTTTGGCAATTTCGGTTCGGTTACGAGTTCGGTTCGGTTATTTTCGGTTCGGTTCGGTTTCGGTTTTCGGTTTATTCGGATATTACCCAACCCATGAACACCCCTACTGCAAACGTCATTATGGTTCGGCGATATAGGCCATCGTTTCCGAAACAAACGTTTAGGTCTATTTTCCCGAGGGGCTTTATTGCTTCGCCTGAGAATCCCACTAGAGGTGTGTTCATTTCTCTTAGCTTCGTTTTGATTTGTGGGCATAGGTTTTGAAAACAGTGTTCGTACATTACTTCCACAGCTGCCCCTAGGTCAACATAAACCCTCCTCACAGTATATCCTTCCACATCTGCTTCGATTATCGCCGCTCTCGAAACGCCTCCGGCGTAATGGAAGGGAACGCTATAGGACGCTCATCCAATCCTCCTCTCTACCGCTTGTCTTCCTTTTTCTATCGCCTCCGCGGGATACCATGTTTATTACCCTTCCTCCGGGGATTATCTCCGGGGGTTTCTTCCCTTTGCTTCACTTCCTTTAACAAATGATCCAACTTGCCTGCCTCCAAGGCTACCCTTATTTGTTCTTTTAGTTGGTAGCAATCATTGGTGAGTGACCTTCTCACCATGATAATCACATAACTTATCTAAATTTTCTCTCTTGGTGCTCCCTCAACGGTGCGGGTGGTGGTAGCTTCGGTTGGAGTTCCGCTGCGAATTTCTTTGGGTGCTTTTGAGAAAGCTCAAATCAATGGGCGAGTATCATTCCTGTAGTGGTTCCTCCGGTAATCGCTTCAGAGTTATCGATCCTCGTCGGGTAGTAGGGATTGTATTGGCTTCGGATTTTGTTTCGCTCTTCTGCTCCTCTTCGTTTGTCGGGGTTTCGCCATTCGGAGGGTTCGATCTGGCTGACTTCCGTATAACTTGTGGTTCCATTCCCTTTAGGGAGTTCCGTGGTGTTGTAGGCTTCTTCCGAACGTAAAAAATCGCTCTACCCTCTTCATCATTTCCGTGACTGTCTTGGGAATTTCGCTCGAGAATCGCTTTCCGATTCTCGGCATTTGCTTCCGTTGGTGAATGAGGATATCTCGCATTATTTCTGGCACACCGGGGATGTAGCTAGCTTCGTCGGTCCATCTTTCCTTGAACTCTAGCTGGGTTTCATGAGCCTTCCGCACGATCTTCGTGAGTTCCATCGGATCTTTTAGACACTTCCTCCTGAGCGCGAACCTTTCTAGGAAGTTCTCTCTGAGCTCCTCCCAGCTGTCAATACTGCCGTTAGGTAATCGCTCGAACCACCCGCTTGCTGGACCGTCCAAAGTTTGCTGGAACATCCAACACCATACCGGCATTGCCACCGCCATGATTTGCTTTGCCGGAGAAGCGAGTAACGCGGTCATCCGGTCGAAGATCCGCTGTAGAGTTTTATGTTCTTAGGCAGCTCATGTCTTGGTCCGGCGAATTCTACTATTCGTCGCGTGAATGGGGATCTGGGGGCATCTTTGTATGGTTTGTGCAGATCTTCCACGACCTGCTTTCCTTTCGGATCTTTTTCCTTTTCTACTCGGGTGGGTCCTTCGAATTCATCTCCAAAGTCTATCCGTATGGGTTGCAACCGGCTTTTTCCTTGGGTGTTATGCTGTTGTATCAAGGCCTTTAGCGATGATACGTGGTTTAGTATTTGTTCTTCTAAGTTAGGCGGGTTGCCTCCGGGCGGTGTTTCCGTGGAGGGACCTAGGGGTGTTTCGGTGGTAGGACCTGCCATTTTCTAGTGTTGGTAGTTAGAATAGCGGTCCCACGGATGGCGCCAATTTGTTGAGGTAAAAATCTGTAGTCACCTGAACAAGCTAATCCTTTGACTAATCCTTCGGCAGAGCTCTCCGGATTAAGTCCCTTCGGATCTGTTAACACAAAGACAACACGCGTTAGCCTCGCCCAGGGTTTTATCCCCAGACCAAACTCTGGTGTGAGAATGAGTATGGTAATATGTCAGAGTAAAAATGTAAGTGAGAATAAGATTAGAATTCGTTAACCTTGAGTGCTGTAGCTTGGCTCCTTTTATAGATGAGGAGTTTTTGTCCTCACCCGAAGGTCACGTGGGCGATAGTGACTCTTTCGGGCGGGAGTCGACTTTACTGCTTGATTCCGTCTAAAAGGGTCAAGAGTTCGACCAAGATTCCTTTCTCATATACATGATGATGTCGAATCTGTTATGCCGAGGGTTATGCCTAACCTCCGGTGTGCCGATCTAATTGCGCTTGGTCTAAGTTGACCGGAATGCTTTATCCTAAGATTGCATGTTGTGCTGGGCGGTTTTTTATTAGGACCGGAGAGTTAGGTTCCTCGACACTTTACTAATATGCCGGGGAGTTTGTATGTTGGGACATACGCCAACATAAGGCTTGTGCGTTGCTACGGGTTATCTAGTTGTTGTTAGACCACATAATTCTTTGTGGGTATATCTTTATTATGACAATTAAATCCACAAGTCGGCTTGGGCTTTTTATTTTTTAATACTCTCTCGCAGTCTGAGCGGCAGAATTGCGAAAACTTAGATTGGAGTAGTAACTAGACAAGAAAAAAAAACATTAACATAATAAAAACATAACTTTATTCGACTCGTAACAAAACCGTACCAACGGTCGAAATAGTCGACAGGTACCAATGATCGGCTAAGTCGACTGGTAAAACAACAGTACCAACGGTCGACTTTAGGGACTAATACTAACGGTCAACTTTAGTCGACTGATAACAAAGCCATATGAACAATCGACTAACAAACAAACAATAAAACAAATATAATTTTTTATTTTATTTAATAAAATAAGCGCATATGGATCCGCATATAGGTAGAAAAGTTACGACATTTTTTTATTAAGGGTTTAATGGGGTGGTTTAGTGGAGGCGGCTCAACATAGCCACCAAGGTTTGAGGATCAGGCCTAGATCCGCTCTGATACCATGTTAGACAATGAATAAACTCGTGGGTATATCTTTATTATGACCATTATTTATAATGATGAACCCTAATACCCTAAACCTACAAATCGGGCTTGAGCCTTTTATCCTTTAATAGTTGTGAGAATTTAATCAAAACAAAACATGTTACTCACGTGTAGTGATCAACAATTGATATACTGTTTGTTTGGGTTTGATCTTACATACTAATTGGATGTAAGAATGAGAATACAAAAATCAATTGTTTCGAGTTCATTATGATTTGTAATCGACAATTGATTTGATCGAATAGTGTGCCTCTTTAACATCCTTAATGCCATGTAGAGGGATAGTGGCCCTTCCTTAAGATGCTCGATGTTATATAGACGAAATGCCTCATTTTTTCAACGATTTAGTGCTTGGTCCTTCACCTTTGTGAGTAAGGTGTTATTTGTTTATTAAGAGGCTCTGAATCTGAATATGATTCGCACATCTGAATCTCAATCTGTGGTTGAAATGTCTGAATCTGATTCCATCTTAATGTGTATTAGAGGCCGTGAAATCTGAATCTGACTCATATAAAATGTTTGTTTTTGTAAAAAATTGTCAGAATTTTTTTTGGTTAAAAGTTGTCCGTATTTGTTAGATTATCATGAAATTTTTTTATCCATCACAAAACACGATTTGGCATCGACACAACAATAACCAAATTATGGTTAAACCTTATTAAAGCTTTATAAGGGGTCATGTTTAGGTTGACATTATCAATCCGTCAAAACTTGTTTGGATTATGTTATAATGTTTGAATATGAATTGTCTCTCATAACTTTTATCATCTTGTACATTTATTATTTAGAAAAAAAAAAGATATGCGATGATTTTCATTAAAGATACTTTCTATACGAATCGAAATGTCGAAACAGGAACAAAAAATACATAATGAAGAAAACAAATTATGAGACATTAAGAGGTGTTAAAACATCCTTCAACATCTAGTTCAATAAAAGTTTTTATCCTCTTATTAGCTCTTAATGAGCCGAAAAAAACAAACACTCTAAATCTTAACCACTTCTTACCGCCTCTTAATGACAGAGAAAAAACAAACACACTTTTTAGTCCAAACTTCTCACTGCATCTGACTGAGTTAGATTAGGAGGCTATTAAGAGGGTTTTTTGGAAAAACAAACGCAACCTAAGACTGACTCCTAGGTCTTATGTTCAAGACTTCAACCTTCACAAGTATGACAAAAATAAAATATCAGGTTCTATCTATGCCATTTGAAGGAAATGTAAGCCCTCTTATTGAAGGAAATGTGAGCCCTCCTCTTAAGTAATTATTGGGTATACTAGTGATTTGATTAATTTTTGTTATTCACCTTTTCAAGAAAATAAACCGTCAAACAATAAAAAGTTAGAAGATAAAAAGGAAGCAAAAATATTGTCATAAAAATAAGGGCTAATAACCTATTAAAGCATCATACTTGTCACAAATGTCAGTTCGAGGTAGCGAACAAAAAAAATAGCTCTTCTGGACATTAAACTTGAAAATCTTATCTTCAATTGAGTATTATGACCATTTTACCCTTCCAAATTACATAAATGGTCCCTGTGGGTTTGCGAAAATTGCATCCATCGTCCGTAGGCTAAATTACATAAATGGTCCCTGTCGTTTGAATAATATTGCGTCCATTGTCCCTTTTAACAATCAACAAAACAGTAATCAAATCTTTAACAATCAACAATAATCAAATCTTTAACAATCAACAAGAAACACAAAGAACTGCAACCAAAATCACTAAAAGATAGCTATTACAAAAGTCTTTTCAGATCCAAGATAAGCCATATGTTATCTACTAAAATTCAGTCATTACCACCACCTTATTCTAAGATAATACCACCATAGCCATGTCTTTTAGTAAAGAGGGACCATCTATAAGCCTTTCTAATCTTCTTGAAACTCATCGAAGGCTTTGTGAATCAAGATCATCGAATTCATCGAGGTGGTTGATATTTGAGTATCAACCTTATCATCCAAACGAAGAGTCGAACACATGCCGCCACAATGTAATAAACCGCTGCAAAGAAAGAAACTTTTTGTGTTAACGATAAAGATGACGAAGATGTTTTACACACACGAACATCTGTATTCAATAGGCACAGTTCTTGAATATATCACAAAAGGAAAGGGAAAACAGAGCATACATGGAGGGTTTATCTCAAGGCATCCATCCAAAAGCATCCTGTAACATTTCTGGAGCGACACCATATCTTTGAAACAACACACACGAAGAAAAAGGGAAGTACAAAAAGCTGCAAAGATCTGGAAAGAAATAAACAAAATACATAGTGTTAATGACTCGGGCGACTAAAGGTTGATCAATGAAGTACCCAAAAGAAATGAGACATACCCAAAATCAACTAACTGCAGAAGAAGCCCAAACGCAGCGGGGAAGAATAACCACTTCGTGTACATTCCAAGGAAATCAAAATATGTTGCAATCTACATTGTAGTTCATATGACCAAATAAGACTAAGAAACGATGTGAAGCCACGTTCCATTTGAAACTATGCATATGAACAGAACCAGCAAACTATAAGCACTTATTTACTATTTTACCTTCGCTCCATAGTAAGCATAGATCTCGTCAAGGGGTTGATTTGTAAAGTCCCACCAGTTCAAAGCCCAACGTTTCAAAAGATGCTTTCTCTCCATGCTTTCTCTTCAAGGACTTGCTCAAGGACTCGCTCCTGTAATCTGTCAGTTACAGTTCATAATTTCAGTACACTGATCTTGAGATATATAATTACAGATATTTAAAACTTTCGGAAAAAGAGCTCGTGTAACTCACAATTCCATATATCATGTGATTGTAGCAACGAAAACGCTCACACCAACTAAACAATGATCCATCAGAATAACATCTTAACAACACATCCGTAACCCAAATTTACGACTTTCACAATTTCACAAAACTTCACCTATTTGAGTTCTTTTCTTCAACTTTAACTCAGCTGCTGCCTTTCCTATAACTTCCACTAGTGCTGCTAACTGGAAAAAAAAACCAACTCTTATATAAGCTATAAATGGTAGATATGTATTAAGATGGTGTTTGGAATTGCTTATTTTCCTGCTAAACTTTATTTATTGTGCAAATATGCAGTTTGAAGTTTTGATAATCCAAACTAAATCTGCTAATCTACTTATTTTTTTGAACAAAGGAACATTAGGCCCTTTAAGAATACCATTACCTTATCTCCCTTACCAAATTCAAAATCCATACTCACCCTGCTAGTGTGCTCATTCACAACACTTGAACCTGCTATACCTTCACCAAACACCAACCCTATCTTAGTACTAACTATGCCATCTTTACTCTCAGCTTTGCCAACACTAATGCTACCTACATCACCAAAGACAAGTGTGACCAAACCGGTTTCAAGACCACGCCTAGCCACGGGACTACTATTCATACTACGAATGGGACTAACATCATGGGTCGATTGATGAAAGAACCATCATTAATAGATATGGTGTTATTAGCATCAACAACATTACTTAAAGCCCTATTAGTAACACTATTATCCTTAGAACTACCAATAGCAAACCTCAAATGACTATCCATAGAACCAGACTTCAAATTAGTAAACACCATGTTAATTGAATCATCAGGAGTAGTAGTAATGACACGTTTACCACTCCTTTCATCAACAGGAGTTAATTCAGAACGATTATGAGACTTACCCATCATTTTTGAAGACCTAAGCCGCTTCAAGATTGACCCAGCACCAGCAGATGATGAATTAGGTGTTGGTTATAAGATTTTAACATTCCTACGATGTTTGCGATGCTTCCCAACATTAATCCCAGCTTTTTCTTGGACTGAATCGCTCTTAGAATCACCAATAGATGATTGGCGATTTTTTGATGACGTCATCCAAGGGGGTTTGAAAAAACGCTCTACAAATTGATCGTTTGGTGGATCTGGGGGTTTATGGTGGTTCTAAAATCACAACTGGTATGGGTGACTTCAGAGATTGTGTTGACTTGAGATCAGGTGACTTCGAGATTGAGGTGATAAACATGTCAAGAGGAAAAGCGGTTCTTACTATGTGTGTTCAAATGAGCTAAAACCTAATTGGGTTATTTATATAGTTGGGGACAAAGGATGCAATTTTATAAATTTAAGGGTAAAATGGTCATCACAAATTTATTTTACTCAATCAAGACAAGATTTTCAAGTTTAATGTCCGTAAGAAAATTTTTTTTTTTTTGTTACGTCGAATCGACATTCGCGATAAGATGATCTTTAATAGGTTATTAAATTTCAAAAATAAATACAAGGTAACTGGATGGGCCCATATAAGTTATGAACATTGTTGGTAGGGGTGTTCATGGGTTGGGTAATATCCGAATAAACCGAAAATCGAAACTGAACCGAACCGAAAATAACTGAACCGAACTCGTAACCGATTCGAAGTTGTCAAAACCGAACCGAACCGAATTAAATATTCGGGTTTCGGTTCGGTTATGGTTTTAACAATCCAAACCGAAAACCGAACTGAAAACCGAATTCAAATAAATTTATATATTTTTTTATATATTTATATATATAAAAAATATTAAAACTCTTTTCTACTATATATATAACATTTTTTGAGCTTGAAGATTTTTTTTTGGCTAAAAATATATATAAATAAATGGATAAATAATTAAATTTATGTAATTCAGGTTATTCGGTTCGGTTTTTGATTCAGTTTAATCAATTTAAGTTCGGTTCAGTTCTCGGTTATACACAGAAAAAAAATTAACCGAACAAACCGTATAACCTGATAACCGAACCGATGAACACCCCTACTTGTTGGATTAATATCTTAATAAACATTAAAGGCCCAAGAATGTTTTGATTATATAAAAGTTACAAAAACGTACAAACTACAAAGTTACAATTCCTCAAGGCTCAAAGCCACCTTATACTTAATTTAATTTATACATTTGACATTCCAAAAAAATTACAGAAATGGTAGATAAAAATTGTATGGTATAATACTAGAAGTACTATCTTGTTGGTCAATCCTTACCAATTTAAGGAGCATGTCATTTTTTTTTTATAAATCCAAGTCACATACTCACATATGAAAAATTATCTTTGCACATGGGTTTATTTGTAATATCCATTGATAAGAATATGAAATAAAATTTTCTTACTAAAAAGCCACATAAAAGAAGATATAGCAATCACAACTTGTGGCTATCATCAATTGAAGTTTATGAAGAAGCCATTTCACTCTTGAACTCATCTTCTTTCACAAGTGTGATCTCTAATGGCAACTTCTATCAATCTCCCATCTCTTCATCTTCACAAAACACAATTTCTTGGTAACACACACAAATTCTCACCATCTTTGCCTATACCAAAACAAACATCACACAAAATCATAACCCCATGTGCAAAATTCGACCTTTTCGAAATCTTGGGTGGTCGAGGCCTACTAGGCGAAAAACGCCTTCAAGAATTCCTAGAAAAACCACCACAAGAAACACCAGCACCAACACCAGCAACAACAACGACCACAAATGATGAAGAAAATGGTGTCACGTTAAATGTGCCCGAAACAGCATTTGATAAAGAGTTACTAGGCCTAACGGGTGGATTCCCGGGTGGCGAAAAAGGTCTACAAGACTTTATAGAAAAAAATCCACCACCTAAAAAAACACCACCACCTTCATCCACTACAACTAACGGTTATTTTGATCAAAGCATAACTCGAAAACCGAAAGCACCCGAATTACCATTACTAATGCCAGGAATGATAGCCATAGTAAAGAATCCAAATAGTCCTTATCATATGTATTGTGGCATTGTGCAAAGGATAACTGATGGAAAAGCTGGAGTGTTGTTTGAAGGTGGTAATTGGGATAGGTTGATTACTTTTAAGCTCAACGAGCTTGAACGTCGCGAAAAAGGACCTCCTATGGTTAGTCCTCGATCAGTCGTGCTCGAGGAATTGAGGGAAAAGAGTTCTTGATTTGTGTTTTGAGTTTGTGTAGCTATGGAACTTTGTATGTACAAAACTACAAATGAAGTTTATTTTTCTATTATGTATAGAGTTCTTAATAAAATACATGTTATGATAACCATTTAGTGTAAAGTTTCAAAAGAGTATACACTTAGTACTAAATTCTAAAAAAGCTGGCGCTCTTAGGGTATGTGCGTGTATACTCTCTGCCTTAGCTGTGTCTACCTCTGACTATATTAGCGTATGCAACATTTTGTGCGTGGCACGCTAGTATTGGAAGAACAATAAAAGATAAAAACCATGAAACTAATGGTTTAGTTCTTTAGTTGTGATATGTAAAAGGATTGAGATCTCTCACAATTAAAACGAATCCATGCCTTCTCATTGGAATCGGGTCCTTAGTAGGCCTCTTGTTTTCTTTGGAGAGAACATTACCGGTCATGTTCAAAGCAACTTTAAGATCTCAATCCTATGTAAAATGATTGAATAAAATCAATGAATTATGCATATGTTTGTGAAAGAAGCTAGAATGACATAAAAATTAAAAAATATTTGTGGGCTTGTGGCATACTGGCATCCTCCTAATGCATCAAACACAGATGAGTGTTCAAAACTATAAGAACATATTAATTTGGATGGAACAAAAACAAATATATATTTTTGTTCTTATAGGTATTAAATGTGTGTTTAAGGTTTATAGAGTTTAGCCAAGATAACTAGGTTTGAAAGGAACTACAATAATGAGAAACACATGTGAATCGGTATGTTAGTGAGTTAGGTCTTTTTTGTCATTGTTTTATCGTGAATCTTATCTATACTTTCGTACTATCTCATATTTCCTTTGTCTTTTTAACCAGCCAATTCATATGTAGTACCATTTTCAATGCACAAGTTTTACTCAATTAGGCGGGTTTTTCAGTGATTCGCTAAAGCTATAGCATGATTTTGTTTATAGTTATATGAAGCAATCGTGCACGTATAGTTTGCGGGGTTGTTATTCGTTTGATAACTAATTTAATCCGCAATTTATGTTACTTAATCTGTTAGAAGTCTGTTTTTCTGGTGTATAAGAGCCAAATGAGTAGTGTCAAAGAAATTATTAGTATCATCTTAATGAAATAGTAAAATAAGTATGTTGTACTACTACTACTAGTATCGGCAAGAACTCGAATCATTTAGGTCATGGCCCAAGTGGCCAACTTCATAGTAAAAGCCAATAAACTATGCCAAATGGAAACAAGACGAACGAATTTTACACTTCAGCTCCTTTACTTACCTTACTAATGTTTTGAGTTCTTAACTCAAAGCGCTACACTTATAAGCCTCATCCGTGAAACAAACCTTTTCAAAATGTAAACGATGGCTATACGAATCCTAGTGGCTTATGTTAGAAACGAACATTGATTGGAGTATCGGACACAGTAAGGAATACATAACTATACACATTTTTTTTACTATTGATAAATTAGTAAGTGACGTTTAGAGTTGCTCTAGTAGAACGTTCGTTAGAGTATACAACAAATAATCAATGACAAGCTTAAGCTAATTTTTGTATCCGTTTATAGATTACATAAGTTACCATGTACCGTTTATCTTTCACGTAGCATACACTATGGGCAGTGGCGAACCTAGGACCAAGAGTAATCAGTTTCATTTATCAAAAATCGTAAAAATCCTAACCCAAAAATTAAGGACCAGGTTCATTTTAGAAAAATCGAAATTTTTGACATATTTTTACACTACACAAGAAAAATCAACAAGGTTCCATGCGACCCCAGAAACCCCCCTCGGTCCACCCCTGACTATGGGATGTTTTTATGTCGACGACAACATGACTAACAAAGAAAAGACATAGCAATAGTAGTACCTCAAATTTCAAATAACTAAAACATAAGGGGCTAAAGTGAAATGAACTCAAAACTGGTTTGTTTAATATTCCAGGTGACGTGGCCCAAAAATATGTCGCATGTATTATGCTTCATCTTTCAACTCTCTTCATGTTTCTAGTAAGGTTCTTTATCTATGTGTTTTATTCTCTCTATATATGTCATATGTTTGTCTACATAGAGATGCAAACATATAAGATAACTCTTTTAAGGTTTATATATTTTAGTTTGTAAGGAGGATTTAATGGCAGAATTCTGCGTAAAATGGCTAAGAAAAACAGCAGAAATGATAAATATGATAATGAGTTATGTAGTTTTCTTGATTTTTGATTTATTGGATTTTTTAATGTGCATTTTCTTTAGATATGTTGATGGTTTTTTGGAGGGAAAACCAACAACGTGTTATTGTGGAACAACAACAAAAGATTATGATGAAAGAAACATTGGTGTTTCGGATACTTTGTTTAGTAGGAAAAATGTTTTCAGGGAAATCATGGGTTGGAAATTTGATGATGAGGGTTCCAAGAAAAGTGGAAGTGATGATTTAAGGAAGATTAAGAAGACAAAGTGGTCTGATTGTGGATGTCAAACTTGTGTTTCTTGGATGAATCTTGGTGGTGATCTTAAGCTTCATGTTGATGTTCAAGAGCCATCAAAAGGTGAATTTTTATACATTGGTGTTTGGATTTCAGATTGGAATGTTGTTATATGATTAATACGTTCTTAAGAGGGTGCCTGGATTTGTTTATTTATGTGTTTGTATGCTTAAATTTTTTGTAGATAAGCAGTTTTTTAGTCTTTGGATGTAATTCTTATCCTGCTTATTTTAGAGTAGGGGCCTGCTTATTCTTGTAAAAAGATAATAGTTTAAAATAAGCAATTCCAAACACCCCCTAAGACGATGATTAGTTTCTTGTGTTTGGGTATGGTGAAACCTTGAGTGAATATATAAAACTGAGTGGTAACACTTCATCAAATACTGAAACAATTGCACCCATTAGTCCATTACATTGGATTTAAGGACATATCCAAAACTATTTTATTTACCCGTTTTGTTATAGTTGATAATTTTATTCTGGTTAGTCCATATGCAATAATTACTTTCAAAACGCAATGCCAAAACACCCTGTAATTGATTTGTAATCCATTGTAGACTTGTATGATGTGTAGTTAGCTGAAAATCTTGTTTGACTTTTAGGCCTTAACCATATACTTTGGGTTCATTGCCCTCCAAGGAACCATATTAACTATTTTTTGCTTAATATTAAGTAGTACTAAGTACTAAACTTGTGACAAGATTGGTTTCGAAGTTGCAAGAAATTTTGGCATTTGATAAATCCATATTTTCTTTGATTAAGGTAAGCCAGAAGATGACATAGCTTTTTGAAAACATGTTCACTTTGCAAACTGACTTAACCCAAATTTTGTTAGTTTTTTTTCTAATTTCATATAAGAATTTTGTTTCATAATTTTAGCAGGAAATCAAGAAAATGTGATATTTCTACACGGGTTTATCTCGTCTTCATTTCTTTGGACAAATACGGTGTTCCCTCAATTGGCTGGTGGTAAATATCGACTCTTTGCTGTGGATCTTTTGGGATTTGGAAGTAGTCCAAAGCCACAGGAATGTCTTTACACTCTGAATGATCACGTGGAAATGATCGAAAAATCAGTAATCCGTGAATTTGACTTAAAATCATTTCATTTGGTTGCACACTCTATGGGATGTATAATTGCTTTAGCATTAGCAGCAAAACATCCCGATATTCTCAAGTCCATCACTCTTATTGCTCCTGTGAGTTCCTTCATATGTTCAACATCCTAAAATCTAAAGTCAACTGTAGCACTTTTTCAAACTCAAATTCATATCAAAATTTTAAGTTTTTTAGCTTTTAAATGTTTTATACTGTAACTTTATTAGGACATATTAACACATTTATAAATTTTCTTCATGTAAACGACGGTTTGTTATCAGTTCCGAAGATTTAAAAATATACCCATTTGACTATTAAAAGTCAAAGGTGGACTCTTTTAGTACTAATGCAATTCACTTGCAGCCTTACTTTTTATCTTCTAAAGAACATGATCCAAGTGATATAGTATTAAAAAGACTCGCATGCAAGACTTTATGGCCACCATTATTATATGGTGCAGCATTCATGACATGGTACGAGCATTTGGGAAGATGTGTGTGTTTTGTTGTGTGCCGAAACCACAGGACATGGGAAAAAATCTTGAAGCTAGTTACACGAGAAAGGTACAACAAACTTTGGATTTCAATTATTTAAGATCGATAATAAAAAATTGGCACTGAGTGGCAGATCCTTATTTGCAGGAAGCTAAGTTTCTTAGTGATGGATATAACCAGACACACTCATCATTCCGCTTTTCACACAATGCACAATGTGATATGCGGTGGGGCCAAAATGATGGACCCGTGTCTTAAAATCTTGAGACAGTCTCAAGCACGCGTCACAGTGTTACAAGGATCTCGAGATGAGGTGGTGCCACTGGAATGCAGCAACAACATTAAAGTTATGGTGCCTAATGCAGAAGTTAAGATAATCGACGGTGCTAATCATAGATCAGTAATAATAGGACGAGAGAAACAGTTTGCTGCAGATTTGGAACTTATATGGGATTCTGTCACTAATGCAACGGGGTAGCATAGGACCTCTATTCATAAATATGTAGTCATTAAACATTGTTGAAGTATAGTTAATTCGTCACAAACTTATAGAGAAAAACAAGTGTCGAGAAAGAAAAAGTGACATTTCTTAATGATGTTTAGGCATCTGATGTTTCATTCGCAAACGAAATTCAGAATTTGAATTGCACCGAAAAAAATTAAAATCGCAAAATTCAGAATTCATAACAAACCTCTAGAAGCACTTTTACATTTGGTCCCTGGAAGATATAATTAATTTTGAGAGACCAAACATAGAAGAAAGCAGTGTTTATTTAAGCAAAATCATGAAACTTTTAGGCGAAACTCACTACTTGTCATCAGACATTACGACCTGTTTACTACTCTATAAGCTATACTGCGGATGGAAACATTAAGTTTGCATCTATGATTCTCATCGTTGTCATTCTCTATATAACTTAGTAGTAATAGCATTTTTGAAAAAAAATCAGCATATATACACTTGAGCGATCATCAAAAGTACCAAGCATTTCAAAACATTTAAATTCTTTCTAAACTAAAAACATTAGCTAACCTTGTTCATGCATTCCCAAGCTTTGTAACTTGTCACACTGAGGAGTTGGAAAGTCTCTGCGCTCTGACCTTCGCTGTTGTTCATAGTAACAATCATGTCTCAGCATACGTATGTAGTCTTTGGTGATAGTATTCTCAATATCAGCTCGTGCACTACTGCCTAAAGGAAATTTCTCATCAAACTCATTTGATGATTCAACATAAAACTCGATTCGGTATTCCGTGGTCATTTTTGGCAGCTGATATTCATTGTACATCTCCATTAAATATGGAGCCTTCTGTTTCATAATAACAGTATCAAGACACAGTGCACCTACGATAATCCAAGTAACAATAATACATACTAAAAAAATAGATCTGTTATGTTCACGTTCCCTCTCAAGTCTCGCATCATAGCAATACCTTGACCACGCATCAATCAGACACCGATACGCCTTGTTAACTTTCTTATATGCCTCTTCGGAACCACGTGCTTTGTTCTTGTCCGGATGAACCATCAATGATATTCTGTTGTAAGCCTTCCTAATCTCTTCAGCCGAGCATTTTTTTCTAAGACCTAAAATCTGGTAATAATCTGTGGTTCTATTTATTTTGGAGACCAGTCGAACACTAGGATCTGCAAAAATATATAGAGTATCTCCAAAGAACCTGAGAGCACCAAATGCAGGCGTAATGGCTATAGCTTTTAGTTTCTTACAAGCCATGAGTCAGGCTCCAACTACAAAAACCATGGAATTAGGTGAATTGTAATAAAGATTTTAAAACATAATCAACATAAACACATATAAAAATGCTAACTGATATACATTTAAGATGTTCAGATATTATCAATTACTCCTTATCATATTTGAGTGAATAGTAGAAATGAAAGCTTCAAAGACAATCGATCAGTAATACATTAACATGTGCTAATTAAACAAAGTTGTTTGCTTGTCATATTAATTGGTTAGAGCCTTCCATTGAACTTACAAGTCTCCGCTTTGAATCCTGGCAGACTTTTAATCTTTTGATTTAAAAATGTATACACATTAAAGCCCGACACAGCGCGGGCACGGTGAAGCCTAGTTAGAAATCATTTTGTAAATTTTTGACTTGTAGTTACACGGCGCGTCTTGGGTATTATATGCTATTATTTTGATTAGTCGCGAATGCTACTTCAACTTTTGTTGCATCACACATATGTGTAATGAGCATTATTTTTTTCATCACAAATGCTACAAAACGAAAGCATCTAGCCAAATTCATCTAGAACCATATATGAGTATATATATGACTACTGGTGTGATTGTTTGTGTTCATAAGTAAACTGAAACAACCAGTCTCACGTCGCGCGGTAGGATAATAGCTCATGCATCTCCTGGGAATGGATCCTGGTTATGTGTAGGCGTGACAAGTATGCCAGAGATTTAAGTGAGGAAGCTTGAATTAGTGGGCTACTTGTATTCTTCCACCATGATTTTTAGTTAAATTAACCTCAAGGATACCTGCAGGAAATAAGACTTGATATCTGTTACCCCATTGTCCATATTCTTTAACCCTAATCATATGATGTTTAAACTTAAATCAAGATAAGCTTATAAGCCAGGAAATGAAAATGAAGGCTTATAACACATAACTGGAAATCATAAAAGCTCATAAATCCGCATGTAAGAATAAACAAATATCCCTTGGTCTACAAGAGAAAAAGAATTGCACAAGTACATAAATTAAGCGAGGAGTATTTGAAATGATTGTACAGAACCAAAACTTTTCAATTGTTTTCAGTGTTCAAAATAAACAGAAGCTAGTGTTGTAATCACATTCTCTTTTGAAGACCAGCCGAACACTAGGATCTGCAAAGTTTACTCGGTGAGGGTGGGCATTTGACTCAAATATACGAGGCAAAATTGAGTCATTGGGTACCTAACGAGGTTTCAACGCTAGACCTCTCAGTGAGGAAATTATATCAGATATTTTGCCACTAAACTTTTTGATGGTAATTGCGGCCAAAACTTGTAAACGCTAGGACATTTGATGGTAAATGCTGAAATATAATATAAGTTCTGATAATACAAAAATTGCCTGTGTACATTATAAGCGTTCTTTTCTATCGAGAACTATATTCTAATGGATTCATCTTTGAATCTCTAGGCATAATATGGCGATCCAAAAGAAGATTTATCGCTAGGCATGAACATGGATCAATACCAATCCGATGAAAAATACGATTACAAACTTACAAGAATATTAAAGATCATAATTTTGACCCTTTCATGCCCAACAAAACAACCCGAAACATGCATCTACGATTTATAATAAACATATATATTGCCTAGAATCCAACCTGAAAATGACAGAGGACGCGAACACTGGTTCCTTTAGAAAAGGTTTTATTCGTGTTCAACAGATACAGCCACGATGGGTATATTTAACCATGGGTCTTTTACATGTTTAACCCCCACACTAAGATATATAATTATTGTTTTAATCAACCACATTGCAAATATGCTTCTAGTGACTTTCTTTTTCTATACTCCATCCGTCTCAATTTAATTGTCAGGAGAGAGAAATCACAAAGTTTAATAAAAGTGCGGTCACTTTAATTTTCAACCACATGAATAGAATATTCTCTCTTTAAATTATAGTTTTTACTAAAAAAAGAAAATGGACAATCATTTGAGACATCAAAAAATGAAAATATGGACAATTAAATTGAGACGGAAGGAGTATGTTTTTACCATATCACCTTAATTTAATTTGTACCTATTTTTACGATAATAAAATTAGTATTTAACAGATCTACTATAATACAAAACTTTTATGAGGAGAGTTATTTTACATACCAAACCTTTTTTACATACCAAGGTACTCATCTCCACCATTCATCTAAAAATAAATCATTGGCTGAAATTAAAAGCATTTTATTATTTCACATATTTTTATAATTTAAATATCTCTTAAACCGTTAATCGTTAAGCAAAAATAATTACACCATCGCGACAATCATTTAATTATCTTTCTATAGACGCAAGACTTTCACGTATTTTCAAAAAGAAAAAAAGTCGCTTTTTTCACGCTTTTTCGCCTCTTTTTTCGCTTTTCTTCAAACTAGAATTTGCATTAAATATCATATACGATTTAACACTAATTTGAAGATCACATGTGATATTAATGTTAAATTACATATGATATGTAATATCATATCCGACATTAGTGTTAAATCATATATGATAAATCACATATGATATATATATTATATATGATTTAACACTAATATCACATGTGGTATTCAAATTAGTGTTAAATCATATACGATTTTTTCACGCAAATTTCAAGAACGTAAAAAACGAAAAAACTTAAAAAAAAGGTGAAAATATGAAACAAAATTTTGTCGAAAGATATCAAAGTGTCTATCTATGTAAAGATAATTAAACGCTCGTCGAATGGTATATTTTTTTTCGCTTGACGATTAACTATTTGAAAGATATTTATATTCAAAAAAAGGACGAAAGTGGGTTTTTAATTGTTGGGATTAATCTCATCCATTAGATTTAATAAAAATAAATGGTAGAAATTGATCCCTTAAGATTTAAAAAAGTTTTGTCCTCAAACGATCTTAAATCAACTTTTATATAAGCCTAATGTTTTTTTTTTTTTTTTTTTTTTTTTTTTTTTTCAACTAACATTTCCTACAATTTCTCCAATGCCTAAATATAATTAGTCTTTGAGTGCCATGCTATTGTGCGACTACAAGCAGGCGTGGTATAAGAAAAATTGCTCTTTCGCAAAACGAAAAGAAAAAAATCATGAATATTATAATCATTATTGCACTTTTTTACTTACTTCTTATAAATTACAGTTTTACTTTCGTCTAATTAATTGATGTTTTCTTTTGAAAGTTGTAATAATAATTTTAAGTAAAATTAATATGATAAACTCAATTGTATTTTCAGTAGTACACGTACAAAGAAAAGAATGGTAATAATATTCGGATGAAGTGAGTGTTATTTTAGAAAGATAAAAACTAATAACACATATAAGCGCCTTTTGCCCTAGTGGCATTCCCATAGTAACTTGGGTGGATGGTTTCGAGTTCCGGGTATTCCCATGATAATGTGGCCATGTTTTGTCGCACGTACCTCTAATTGTCGATGAAGCACGTCATAATATGTAAAGTGTGAAATGTATTCTATAACTATGCAAGCAGAATATAAACTAATAGATTTTTTAATCTCGACGCGAGGATGCATTTAACGCATTACGGTATGTAAGGTCAACCCCTTTATGTCACATAAGATTCCGCAAGATTTATGATTTATAATAAATCAAGTTTCACCATTATTAAACCGGTTTATGTTTCTTTTCTAACAAACACCCTTAAGACAAGTACACCACATAATCACAAACATCAAGCACAAAGACAATCAACAATAAAGAAAAGGATATGTATGTCGGTCACGAAGCTCCTCTTCGCCCTACTCCACTCCCCGAGTACCCAAATCGAGAGTTAATCGTTGTTGTAAAAGCGAAAGGGCGGCCGCCAGGCGCTTAGCAAGATACACCGCCCGATTTAGGGCAAATCGCCAAGCTAGGCGGAAAAGTCAAAGTCGGTTAAACATCCGCCTAGGCGAGCTAGTCGGTCTAGCGGCCTAGGCGGTCAACGAAAGTCAACCAAAAGTCAACGCTTTTTAAAAAATATAGGGTTTTAAATTTCAATTGGGTTTTTCCGATTCGGTTTTTAATTTTGAAACCCTAGTTGATTTGGAGTTATGGATCCAAATTGAAACCCTAGTCGACCTTAATCGGGTTTTGATTTTCTTAATTTTGTTTAAATTGGTGGAGGGAGGTTGAAGAGAGAAGAAGAAGTGAAGGCCAGTGCTTCAATAATGTTGCAGAACCCTAATAATAAGTTGTTTTCTTGCCCCATTAAAAGTTTATACAATAAGCACAACAAATAACTCATTGGGCTTTAATAAAAGTATACCAAACTTGATCAAAACAACACATAATGTAAATTTTGCAATATATACAAAAGATATATAATTAAAAAATTAATATAATTATTTAAAATATATAAATTATGCATAGTTTATATCAAATACATATAATTTACATTTTTATATAGAAAAGTTCAATCCGCTTAGGCGCGCTTAGCTCGCTTAGCGGCCTAGGCGCTAGGCAGTGGTCGACCGCCCGACTAGCGCCTAGCGGTTTTTGCAACCTTGGAGTTAATTCACTAGATCAACATGCTCCATTCTCGGCGAAGAAAACCTTACACAACGTTGGTTACAATTTATCCGGTACAAAGCTAAATACCGGGTTCTTAACACAAAAGGAAGAACCAATCACATGGTTACGGTGCAAAAACAAAGAAAAAGTTTACGAGGGTTCTGCGATTGTAACCCAAGCACAAGGTTACGCTGTGGAAGATTTATTAATGATAAGATCGTCCAGTTATATGAGGTTAAGACTTTTTGCTTAAGGTTCGTCGTAACTATGTCGAGGCTATAAACACAAACTCTAAATCTGCATTATTCATCACACTTTCACCACAAAAAAGGAGGGACGAGTTACGGAGTTAGGGCTTCGGAAAGGACTAAATTTAGCAGCTCAAAACCATTTTCTAAAGGAAAAATCATTCCATTAATTCAATAGCTTTAGCTTCGTATTAAGTATTGTGTATTGAATTCAATGTCTTCTTTCAATATGATTAATAACATTTTTTTTGCTGCATTATTAATATGAGAGGATGTTTAGCCTAGTTATGAATTTATCAGTGCCATGATTTATGTTTTCACGTTTATTTATTTCTTTATGTGTTTATCTTCCTAGCTTTTCGTTAATCCCCGTGTTTTGGTAGTATTGACGCTAGGTAGTGCCCAGTATACTAGTTAGTATTGACCATAGAAAGCTAGTGTGCTAGGTTGCGAGGGGTTTGTAAAAATTGACCAAAGGACTACATTCTCCCTTGTGTAAGAATTGACCAAAGGACTACCTACTTTAATAGAGATACTTAAGAAATGCGAGAACCTTGAGTAGACCAAACATTGGTTTAGTGGGTAAAGCACTAAGAATAAGTCTAGAAAGATAGCTGGCGCTTAATTGCTAAGAGTATATTACCGACGAATTGACTAAATGAGTTGGAGTATAGGATTATAGGTTAGGCGATTTGACCATCTGAGCTAATGACATTTAACCACCAAGTGGGTTAAATCCGTTCCAAATAAGGTGAACATCACGGCTTGGAAGATAAAATCGACGCTACCGCTTCGAGATTTAATCTCTCACGCCGAGGTATGGACATGGATTCTATAATGTGTCCGGTGTGCAATAAAGGTGTGAAACAACGAGGCATTTGTTTTTCCAATGCGATATGGCGAAACAACTCATGCGCAAGGTAACTACATGGTGGAACGCCGACTTGAGAATGCGAGCTCTTATGAGGAATGGCGCTCGTGGTTGGTGTCAATTCGTTCCCAAACAAGTTGAAAGGTATGATGGAAGGTGTCTTCTATGGCTTATGGTGGTTAATTTGGAATTTCGTAAACAAGCTCTTGTTCGATAACAAGATTCCTAAGAATGCGTAATTTTCGATAATTTAGTTTCTTTGTCTTTAATTGGTGTAAGTATAGATGTAAAGCGTCGCTTAAATGGGACGATTGGCTTAAGAACCCTTACCTTATTTCCGTTTGATCTAGCTCCTTGCTAGTTTTAATAAAATGCCGTTCCAAAAAAAATGACATTTAACCACCACATAAGGCAATAGTATTATGGCATAATAATTATAGTAACTAGGCTAGCACATATTTCTCCCACTAATAGTTTCACATTTCATTTCTCGTTATATTAATTAGTTAATTGCAATTCAATCAAAAACCCTTTTTTAGTGACAATAGAAAACTTAAATTAGAATCCGCCACATAGCTCTTAGGACGACCTCGGTTTTACCGAATTCTAGACTACTCACTACCGGGTACACTGTTCGTTAGTGCTCACGTAGATCATAGGTAAAACGGACTTATAAATATTAAAACATGATCTAGAAAAATAGCATCACTTTTTTAAAAAGAAAATATCCTTCAAACGGTAAATTGTTAAGCGACAAAAAATACACAATCGCGAAGAGAATTATTTTATCTTTTAGTAGACGAGCACTTTGATATACTTTCGACGAACCTTTTTTTTCGAGTTTTGTTTTGGTTTTAAAATTTGCGTCTTGAAAAATCACATGTGATTTGTGTGAAATCACATGTGATTTGAAAATAGCAAATCACACTTCTCCATATGTAAATTTCAACCTTACAAAAAAATGTGAAAAAAAAGGTTTCTCGAAAGTATATAGAAGTGCCTCTCTATAAAAACATGATTTAATTCTCGTCTTGATGGAATGATTCTTTTCGCGTAACAATTAGCGATGCGAGATATTAAATTTTTAAAAAAATGGTGAAAGTTTTTCTTTTGATCGAAAAATGAATAGCAAATATTG
This sequence comes from Chrysanthemum lavandulifolium, assembly GCA_022545495.1. NCBI lineage: Eukaryota > Viridiplantae > Streptophyta > Magnoliopsida > Asterales > Asteraceae > Chrysanthemum > Chrysanthemum lavandulifolium. The sequence continues at coordinate 28,252,822 of CM040246.1, forward strand.
GTTCATTTGGATCTTTAGAGAATATTTAACCTAGAATTAACTTTTCTCTTTGGAAGATATAATTAATTTCGAGAGACCACACATATATAGAAAGCAGTGTTTATATCACTTCTGTTTAAGCAAAAATCATGAAATCATTACTTGTCATCTGACATTACGACTTGTTAGCCTATAAGCTATCTATGATTCTCGCCATATATAACTTAGAGCTCTAGGTGTGGGATCTTCAAATGCTTTCCGTTCCACCGTAGCAACTTCGTTGCCTCTCGCCACCACACCTGTTATCTTCGCTGTGGCTCGCCAGTTGAGGCTTCGTCGTCTGAACGGCGAGGCTTCTTCTTGTACTTTTGTGTCAGAAATAAACGTTTCCCAACGTTTTAATATGTATCATTCTTTTTTAAATACACATATTACACACTATAATATTAACCATTTTAATCAAATTCTACACACCTTTTCTTTCAAAACACCTACAACAAATTCTACACAACTTTTATTTCAAAACACTTACATATAAGCAAGAAACATGAGCGATTCATCTTCAGCCGGTGAATTTGATCTTGAAGAGATATTGGAGCTGGAGATGATTCTGCAAGAATTTTAGTACGATAAATCGTTGCAACAATAAGAAGCCAGAAGCTCACGCCGCTGTAGATACATCCCTCGTGAACATGAAGTTGCTGAACAACGTCTAACGGCTAAATATTTTGGTGACAACCCAAAATATACGTCGCTATAGTATGAGCCGTAAACCATTTTTAGGAATAGTACAAGGTATTCAAACATATATTCAAACTCATCATCCTCTTCCCAAGCATTTTGATTTTTTTAGAGTCCGACCCGATGCTAAGGGTGCAATGGGTTTTAGTTTGATTATGAAATGCACATGCGCCATACGCCAATTGGCGTACGGCGTATCAGCTGATGCATTAGGTGAGTATTTACAAATAGGGGAATATTGTGCACGCGATATTTTAGATAATTTTACTATGTGCATAATCCAATTGTATACGAGGGATTTTTTTTAAAACCAGACGTGAATGACATTCATAATTTATACAATGCAAATAAAGCGATTCATAAGACATCGGAATGTTGGAAAGCATTCATTGTATGCACTGGGAATGGGAAATTGTCTGGTCGAATGGCAAGGGCAATTTCACAGAGGTGATAAAAAGTATCCAACTATAATGCTTGAAGCCGCTGCATAATACGATTTGTGGATTTGGCATGCCTTTTTGGGGTGGTGGGTGCGGATAACGATCTTACCATTATGTATAATTATCCGTTATTCGACAACCTGCTTATGAAATCGCACCCGTGGTTTTGTTTGAAATAAACGGGCGTACATTTGAACAAGGGTATTATCTCGCTGACAGGATTTACCCAAATTAGTCATTTACGGTTGCACATACACCCAAAAATGCCGCATTTAAAGCGAATCAAGAAAGTGCTCGGAAAGATATCGAAAGAGTGTTTGGTGTCCGCCAAGGACGTTGGCATATTATTGCCCAACCGGAGCGTGCATTTACTGTGGGCAAGTTACAAAGAATCATGTACACATGCATCATATTGCATAACATGATTTTAAAAGATCAAGAATTTGCAATATCTGAAATTAACGAGTTGTATATTTGTCCGCGAATAAATTTACAGTTGGAATGGGTCGAGCGATGCGAAATGCAATGACATAAATCAAAAGAACTTCGTGATAAACGCAAACACGCATCGCTTCAACGAAGTCTCATCGAGCATGTTTGGCAACGACATCAATGAGAACAATTTCAACAACAACAACAGCAACAACAACAAAATAATTAGTTTCTTTATTAATTTGTTGTATTCCTTAAATTGCGTATGTATGTTCACCTTTTTTTTTGTATCTTAATTTGATGTTTCGTATGTTTTTCAATATGATGTATTATATTTTTTATTTTAATAAAATGAATTTAGTTTATTTAGAAATGTGGAAAAAAAAAAAGAAAAAAGAAAAATCGTAAGTGGTGAGACCTAAATCAGTAAGTTGAGGTTAGTTGTGATAAGAGCATTCGATGTTTTAACTCACCGCCCAAGTTAAACTTTCACATTTGTTAGTTAAGGTGCGTTAACCACATCGCCCAAGTGAGTTAAGGCTTTGAGCTAAGGGGTGCGTTAACTTAACGCTAAGTAAGATATATTAAAAAAAAAAAAAAAAAAAAAAAGAAAGAAAAAATTTCCTAAAATTTTACATATTCGCCCCTAAATGTGGTTTTTTTAGTTAAGTTTGAGTTATGATAAGAAGTGTTGTTTTTTTTAGTTGCCGAAAATGTTAAAGTTCGATGCACACGACGCGACACTGAATGAAACCTTAACTCAGGTTATGACACCCTCTGCTCTAAGGGGGTTTGTTAAAGTGATTTGGCACCACGTGAGCCCCAAACGAGGAGTTTTGAGATGTCACCGCACCTAGAGCTGTTGGCATTAGCATTTAAATTCATTCTAAACTAAAAACATTTAAATTCATTCTAAACTAAAACATTAGCTAACCTTTCAAAACATTTAAATTCATTCTAAACTAAAAACATTAGTTAACCTTGTTCATGCATTCCCAAGCTTTGTAACTTGTCACACTGAGGAGTTGGAAAGTCTCTGCGACGTGACCTTCGTCGTTGTTCATAGTAACACTCACGTCCCAACATACGTATGTAGTCTTTGGTAATAGTATTCTCAATATCAGCTCGTGCACGACTGCCTAAAGGGTATTTCTCATCAAACTCATTTAACGATTCAACATAAAACTCGATTCGGTATTCTGTGGTCATTTTGGCAACGGATATTCATTGTACATCTCCATTGAATATGGAGCCTTCAGTTTCTTTAGAGCAATAGCAAGACACACTGCACCTACGATAATCAAAGTAACAATAATACATACTAAACATATAGATCTGTTATGTTCACGTTCCCTCTCACGTCTCGCATCATAACAATACCTTGACCACGCATCAATCAGACACCGATACGCCTTGTTAACTTTCTTGAATGCCTCTTCGGAACCACGTGCTTTGTTCTTGTCCGGATGAACCATCAATGATATTCTGTTGTAAGCCTTCCTAATCTCTTCAGCCGAGCATTTTTTTCTAAGACCTAAAATCTGGTAATAATCTGTGGTTCTATTTATTTTGGAGACCAGTCGAACACTAGGATCTGCAAAAATATATAGAGTATCTCCAAAGAACCTGAGAGCACCAAATGCAGGCGTAATGGCTATAGCTTTTAGCTTCTTACAAGCCATGAGTCAGGCTCCAGCTACAAAAACCATGGAATTAGGTGAATTTTAATAAAGATTTTAAAATATAATCAACATAAGCACATATAAAAATGCTAACTGATATACATTTAAGATGCTCAGATATTATCAATTACTCCTTATCATATTTGAGTGAATAGTAGAAATGAAAGCTTCAAAGACAATCGATCAGTAATACATTAACATGTGCTAATTAAACAAAGTTGTTTGCTTGTCTTATTAATTGGTTAGAGCCTTCCATTGAACTTACAAGTCTCCGTTTTGAATCCTGGCAGATTTTTAATCTCTTAAGTTAAAAATGTATACACATTAAAGCCCGACACAGCGCGGGCACAGTGAAGCCTAGTTAGAAATCATTTTGTAAATTTTTGACTTGTAGTTGCACGGTGCGTCTTGGGTATTATATATTATTATTTTGATTAGTCGCGAATGCTACTTCAACTTTTGTTGCATTACACATATGTGTAATGAGCATTATGTTTTTCATTACAAATGCTACAAAACGAAAGCATCTAGCCAAATTCATCTAGAACCATATATGAGTATATGACTACTGGTGTGATTGTTTCTGTTCATAAGTAAATTGAAACAACCGGTCTCACGTCGCGCGGTAGGATATCATTAATAGCTCATGCATCTCCGGGAATGGATCCTGGTTATGTGTAGGCGTGACAAGTATGCCAGAGATTTAAGTGAGGAAGCTTGAATTAGTGGGCTACTTGTATTCTTCCACCATGATTTTTAGTTAAACCTCAAGGATACCTGGTACGGTTTTGGGGGTGTTTGTTTAAACTTAAATCAAGATAAGCTTATAAGCCAGGAAATGAAAATGAAGGCTTATAACACATAACTGGAAATCATAAAAGCTCATAAATCCGTATTTAAGAATAAACAAATATCCCTTGGTCCACAAGAGAAAAAGAATTGCACAAGTATATAAATTAAGCTAGGAGTATTTGAAATGATTGTACAGAACCAAAACTTTTCAATTGTTTTTAGCGTTCAAAATAAATAGAATTGAAGCTAGTGTTGTAATCACATTTTCTTTTGAAGACCAACCGGACACTAGGATCTGCAAAGTTTACTCGGTGAGGGTGGGTGTTTGACTCAAATATACGAGGCAAAATTGAGTCATCAGGTACCTAACGAGGTTTCAACGCTAGACCTCTCGTGAGGAAATTATATTAGATATTTTGCCACTAAACTTTTTGATGGTAATTGCGGCCAAAACTTGTAAACGCTAGGACATTTGATGGTAAATGCTGAAATATAATATAAGTTCTGATAATACAAAAATTGCCTGTGTACATTATAAGCGTTCTTTTCTATCGAGAACTATATTCTAATGGATTCATCTTTGAATCTCTAGGCATAATATGGCGATCCAAAAGAAGATTTATCGCTATGCATGAACATGGATCAATACGAATCCGACGAAAAATACGATTACAAACTTACAAGAATATTAAAGATCATAATTTTGACCCTTTCATGCCCAACAAAACAACCCGAAACATGCATCTACGATTTATAATAAACATAAAATTATAGAAATATATTGCCTAGAATCCAACCTGAAAATGACAGAGGACGCGAACACTGGTTCTCTAGAAAAGGTTTTATTTGTGTTCAACAGATACAGCCACGATGGGTATATTTAACCATGGGTCTTTTACATGTTTAACCCCACACTAAGATATATAATTATTGTTTTAATCGACCACATTGCAAAAATGCTTCTAGTGGATTTTTTTTTTTTTTTTTTTTTTTTTTAATATGTTTTTACCATATCCACCTTAATTCAATAATTTGTACCTATTTTTACGATAATAAAATTAGTATTTAACAGATCTACTATAATGCAAAACTTTTATATAAGTTTTTTTTGCCAATTAACATTTCCAATAATTTCTCCAATGCGTAAATATAATTAGTCTTTCGTGTGCCATGCTATTGTGTGACTACAAGCAGGCGTGGTATAAGAAAAATTGCTCTTTCGCAAAACGAAAAGAAAAAACAAAACGTGAATATTATAATCATTATTGCACTTTTTTACTTACTTATTAGAAATTACAGTTTTACTTTCGTCTAGTTGAAGTTGTAATAATAATTGTAAGTAAAATTAATATGATAAACTCGATTGTATGTATTTTCAGTAATGGACAATTATTTGATACACGTACAAAGAAAAGAATGGTAATAATATTCGGATGAAGTGAGCATTGTTTTAGAAAGATAAAAACTAATAACACATATAAGTGCCTTTGCCCTAGTGGTATTCCCATGGTAACTTTGGTTTCGAGTTCCGGGTATTCCCATGATAATGTGGCCATGTTTTGTTGCACGCACCTCTAATTGTCGATCAAGCACGTTATATTATGTAAAGTGTCAAATATAGTCTATGACTATATGAATCTTTAGCAATCACATTATAAACCATTAAGTTTGCTAATCTCGACGCGAGGATGCATTGTATGGCCAACCCCTTAATGTCACATAAGATTCCGCAAAATTTATGATTTATAATAAATCAAGTTTCACCATTATTAGCCCGGTTTATTTTTCTTTTCTAACAAACACGCTTAAGAAAAGTACACCACATAATCACAAACATCAAGCACAAAGACAATCAACAATAAAGAAAAGGACATGTAAAAAGAATATGTATGCCGGACACGATGATTTATAGTGGTTCGGTCACGAAGCTACTCTTCGCCCTACTCCACTCCCTGAGTACCCAACTCGAGAGTTACTTCACTAGATCAACAAGCTCCATTCTCGGCAAAGAAAACCTTACACAACGTTGCTTACACTTTATCTGGTACAAAGCTGAATATCGGGTTCTTAAAACAAACGAAAAAAACCAATCCGACATCGCCTACACTTTATCTAGTACAAGGCTAGATACCGAGTTCTTCCACAAGGTAGAACCAAACCTACGTTGCTTACACTTTATCTGGTACAAAGCTAGATACCGGGTTCCTTTACAATGGAGGAACCAATCCCAACACCACTATCTAACACAAGACTCTATGATACGTTATGATGAATATAATGATGATCCAAGACAATGTGTCTAATGGATATGTATGACTAATTTAAATGAACTTCCATTGATATGAAGCCTTCAATGGATGAAGATCACAAGTTCCCTAAGCTTGATGTGATAGATCTTCATGTATGTATGGTTGTGGTGGATGAGGATGTAAGATCTCTAAGCTTGCTTTGGAGGATTACTTCGGGAGTATGCTTATAACAAAATGAAAGTTAGAAGAATTATGATCATATGTTAATTTGGGGTTTTATGGAAGCATTCCTACTAATCTAAACATGTTAGAAATGGTAGAGAGAAAGTGTATGTCCAAAGGGTTAAAGACAAAAAGAAATGGCAAGCTATGTATAGGAGAAGACTGGCTACTGTGGCCCGGTTTCGGCGGATCCCTTTGATGCGCGTTCGGGGTCAAAGGAACTTCCTTTTCTTCGAGCAAGTTTTTCAACCACCTAGGCAGTGAACCTAATCGTTGTAGTGTAGTATTGGGTAAGCCTCGGGGATTGATATCGTTCTCTAGGGGAATATGAATGCTAGCAAGAAATGTATGACGAGAAGGTGGGGGTTGAGGATGATTATTATTATTATTATTATTATTATTTTTTAAAATCTTTTTATGGGTTTTTTAGAAAGCTAAGGTAAAATCTCGGGGCAATTAGTTGGGGGTGGTACTTCTACCGATTACTCTACTTATCTAATTATCTAATTTATCTGATTACTACGGGTAGTCTTATGTCTAATTGATGTGTGCTCGTATGATGATTAAAAATGTGTTTACCTAGATACTATTACTCCCTAGTTATCTTTTATTGGTCGGTTGAATTGTCACACCTTATCTTAACGCGTTGTATTCCTTAGGTCGTAGGGTATGCGTAGTCTCTAGTTCTTTGAGGTTATCTCTCGTGCATGACATACGAAGTCGACAAGCCTTAGATATCTCATTCATAAGCCACACATTCATAAAGCATACTGTTAGTGCAAATATTACGATATTTAATCTATACATTCTCATTTGTTTTGTTGATGACAAACATGTAACTTGTAATACATAACGTAAAATGTATAAGTTACTTGTAATTAGATTTTGTCTCAACACCTCTCGACGACTCAAGTCCTTGTATGCTATAACACAGGTTCGTACATGTTTGTTATGTTGCGTTATGATCAAACCCCCAACAAACCATTAAACATGTTTAGTTAAATAGTTTATGTATAACAACTAGTGTTTACATATTGGGTAAATATATACATAACTAGTATGTATTATAATGGGTAGAAACTTAAGCATTTGACCCATTGACCAAATACATTGAATGTAGTTGGGTAAAACCCAAAGTCCATGACCCATACCCATGGAGCATAACCCATAACCCATTGCATGACATCATGCATAAGTCATATATGGATAATATCAATGACCCATGGTTTTAATCCATGAACTAGATGCATTGCATCTTGTAGATATATTGAATCTACTTGATACCCATGACCCATAACTCATGACCCATGACCCAAAACCCATGGGCAAAAGGGAGCGTCCCACGATCCCTTAAATTGCCCAGGGATCCCTTGGAATTACAAGGGCCGGATCCCTCCAGAAGGGATCCTTGGGTCAGAAACTTAGTTTGGTCTTTTTGCCTATAAATAGCAAGCCACTTCTTACCATTTCTTCACACCTTCACACATAGTTTCTCTCCACCATTTCTAGGATATTTAGATCATTAGGAAACATGTAAACCACCCTCATCTCATATGATCATAATGCTTCTAACTTTCATTTGTTGTAAGCATACTCCCGAAGTGATCCTCCAAAGCAAGCTTAGAGATCTTGCATCCTTACCTACTGAAGTGATCACCCATCACAAGCAAACAAGCACATGAAGATCTTCTATAACAAGCTTGGGAAACTTGTCATCTTCATACATAGAAGACTAACTATATCATGCTTTATGTTCTTGATGTTTAGTTTAGGATTTCATATCCATTAGACACATTGTCTTGGATATTGTCTAGTATCATATTCTTGTTTCTATGACTAGACTAGATGGTTTATGTGTTTGTGCCATAAAACACAAGGTTTGTTATGTTGGGCCACAAAACATAACGGGTGTCATAGATGTGTCATGTATCTATGACTAGACTAGATGGTTTATGTGTTTGTGCCATAAAACACAAGGTTTGTTATGTTGGGCCACAAAACATAAAGGGTGTCATAGATGTGTCGTGTTGGTCGGGTAGTGGTTCCTCCTTTGTAATGGAACCCGGTATCTAGCCTTGTACCGGATAAAGTATAGGCGACGTTGTGATAGGTTTGGTTCTACCTTGTAGAAGAACTCGGTGTTTAGCTTAGTACCGGAAAAAGTGTAAGCGACGTTGTGTAAGGTTTTCTCCGCCGAGAATGGAGTTTGTTGATCTAGTGAAGCAACTCTCGAGTAGGTGACTCGGGGAGTGGAGTAGGGCAAGGAAGGTGTCCTTGTAGCCGAACCACTATAAATCCTCGTGTTGGTTTGTCTATCCTTTTAATTATCGCTTTACTTTTATTCTTGCATTACATTGTTTATTTTCTATGTGGTTGATGTCTATGTTTGTGATGCATACTTGGTCTTTCTTATAGTTATAAACTATATTTAACACTTTACATATTATGACACGCTTGATCAAGAAAAAGCAACCGGACTAATAATGGTGAAACTTGATTTATAATGAACCATTAATCTTGCGGAATCTTATGTGATATTGAGGGGTTGGCCTTACATGCCGTAATGCGTTAAATGCATCTTCGCGTCGAGATTAATAAATGCAATGGTTTATACTATATTTGATACAAAAGTTTTAAGTTTGAAACGAAAACGTATTCACCCCCCCCCCCCCCTCTACGTTTTCACACATACTCAAGCATTAAATACAACGAGTGATGCCTAGTTGCACTTCTAAGCCAATTTACAATTAAGATAAGAAACAACCTAACAATAATCAATAACTAGGTTTCATAGATCTAAGCAAACACACAAGAAATTTAGCTAGACATGGTAAACAAGCAAGCATACATACAATCAATCGAATAATGGATAGACATAATGTTACTTTTGATTAAAAGACTTATCTCGATGTGTAAAATAGGGTATGGGACCCTAAGATACTGTCCAAATCGGACTAAAAACGAATTAGGGTTTTTTCCTCTAAAAGTCTACCTCCCTAAATGCATAAAAATTGAATTCTATATATAGATTTACACTTGCGACGGCGTCACCTTTGCATGGGACGCCGTCAGCTCGCCGTCATTAGGGTTTCATCTTGGCCAAGTCATCGATGGGACGACGTCACCTTAGAGTTGTGACGCCGTCATTCTTCAGTTGGGACGTCATCTTGATTCTGGATCTGGGCCGTCTGAGTTGAAAAATGTAAGTGACGCCCTCCTTCTTTACAACGTGGCGCCGTCAGGTTATATGAATAAAATTTCCACATAGCCGTCTGGTGCATGTTTTGATCAAGTCTTCATAGAGGGACAACGTCTCCCTTTAATTGGGACGCCGTCAGGTACTGTTAATCAGCTTTGAGTGGCTTCGATCTTGACTTTGTCATTTTCATCATGTATTTGCTCCTTTTCGTCCAAATATGCTTCATTCCAGCATTTTGCTTCCAAGAGACCTAAAAAGTGAAAAGGAACGAAAGTAAGTAGTAACAAATATAAAAGTGGTCGATTAAGGGCTTAAATGACCCCCTAAAAGCATACGTTTTAAATCCTTATCAAATATTTCTACACTTGGTATTTGCTTGTACTCAAGCAAATGTGCTTTTGGCCAATCAATTTATAAGTTAGGGGGCATGAAGTATGGGTTTAAAATAATTTATAACAAGTAAAAGCATCGCAATAGTCATAACAAGCACGGAAATTATACACTAGCACCTCACAAGGGGTGTTTGGATTCTCTCATCTCTCGGGTTATATGAAATATAATAAATGGAAATGGAAGATAAACACTCATTACCTGGCATAGTACATAGATTAACATAAGCTTGAGACTAGATCAAACCTCCACCGCTTTGGCGTAAGCACCTAGGAACAACTATCTAAGAGGTCTTTTCATTGGTTGTAACGTTAGGCTTACGGTAGGGAAACAAAAGGGTTTTGTTGGATAGGCGATATTTAGTGGTGCAAGTCAAAAATCTTATGTTACAAGCATGAAAAGCGTGGCGTTGCTAAGCCAAGACTCGACTCACTAACTCTAGATAACATGAAACAAACAAACATAAACATAAAGATAGATGTAGGATGGTAGCCCATATTTTTTTTAGACACTTTTTTTTTTCATACATTTTTACTCTACCATCTTCTACGATAACATCAAAATATAAGGGATTTATAGGAGCATCCCTACACTTGAGTTTTTATTTCTCTAACACTAATTGACCCAATTTGAAAAGATCAAAACACTTTGAGTATTTAATTACGTAGACAAAGGGAATTTGAATTTATCGTTCTTTCCGTTACTCCATAAAATATTACTTTTACCCATGAGTCTCAATCGTCCCAAAACTGTGTACAAAAGATATGACTCGACTTAGCAACCATGCAAGTAACTAGATGTTTGAACTAAGGGTTTAGTAATGATAACAATAATGCACTAAAGGTAAGTGCATACAAGGTAGGCTTAAGGCGATTTGGGTGTACATTTGGCGGTGGATTGTAAACAATGCTCTTCATTGATATTCCAAAAAACTGAAACATCACGAGAACCGCGAAAAGGATAGGCTCTGAGGGGTTAACTCGGGGTATCGTGTACTAAAGATGAGTACATCGCAAGGGTGTGAGGTAATTACTCGACCGATGTGGAAGAAGTATGATAGGTCACTAGTTTTACAACACAAGCAACATAGAAAGAGATAGAGAGGCGATTGGACAAGATTCACACACACACACACAATAATAAAGACGGTTTAGGCATAGGAGTATGTGAAAGGAAATTACTTGAACAACCAACCCTTAAGTGAGGGTTATACAAGAGTATTTATAGGAGGGAACCTAGGGCAACACTCCTAGTTCCCATCCTTTATCCTATGGGCTTGGGCCTAAGCTCATGGGCCTTCTACATAAGCTTAAGGCTAATAACAAACATAAAGGCCATAATTAACTACCTATTACATATGAGTAACTAACACTTGAATTAAGGTTTAGGAGTGATTCCAACAATCTCCCCTCAAGTGTTGGTGATGAAAACGTGAAGGCGTTGATGTAATAGTAGCTTTGACGCCTTCGACATTCTTCTTTCTTGTGAGAAGGAATGTCTTGATTCGAACAATCTCCCGGTGTAGAGATAGTTTTCTTTGAACAGTTATGCTTTGACGCCATCTTTAACTTTGTTCTTTGATCATTGTTCTTGTGATGAAAGTGATAGATGTTGTTGTTCGCATCAAGTCTACCTCGTGTCCGCTTCGCCACTACAAAGGTCTCCACGTCATTCTTCAACATGCTCACACGCTCTTTGACGTTGGAATTCAAGATCGATGAAGTTCTTTAAGTCTTTAACTTTGTAGATTCTTTGATTTGACGAAGAATCATTCGATCGTTGTGTTGCTTTTGGATAGAACTTCCATTAGTGATGATGTTGGCGTGAGCATGAGAAGAATCTGCACGATCGGTTAGTAATAAGCGATGCCGGCACTTACGTGTTCGAACTTCGAGAGTGTTAATGAAGATAGTGTGAAAACACAACTCTAATTTACAAGGGCCGCTCTCGAACCGAGTCCCACAAGTGAGATAACGCGATGTACCGGTACATCTACAGCTCGATGAGTCGCCGAGGTACACCAAGCATCACCTCACGATCAGACCGCTTGAGACACACTAAGCGTAATCCGTGGGAGTTACCGGCGACCGCCGTGGTCGTGCTTGATGTTGACCGCGTGAGTTTCCATTCAATCACCGAGGATCACGATGTGAACCTCTCATAAATGTTCTCGATGATTGCTAAGATCCGTGAAGGACTCGATATGAACCATCGATAATCTTATTTGTTGATCAACAAGTGATGAAATGTCAAGTGTTCCTAAGAGATCTTTGATGAATCTCGTGGCTCTAGACTCAATAGTGCTTTTGGTTTTCCGAGCGGAGACTAGGAGGGTCTCCTTCTTCAATACCAACGATCTCTAAGAGAAAGCCAATAGTTTACGTAGGGTTCCCCGTGAGAATGAAACAAGCTTTTGATGAGAGAAACTTGAGTGGTTAAGAAGGTTTAGTGCATGCGCCATTGGGTCCATGACGACTTTTAATCTTCAATACGGTGTCACTAAGTGACAACCAAGAGTATATGAATTGAACCCGTGTCGCCTAAGTTGAATAATTTGGAGGGCTATTTCTTTTCACCCTTTTCTTTGCATTTCTTTTAATTCTTCAACTCCTTCTTTCTCCGATTCTCATTTTCTCCTTTTATAATCGCACCTAAGGACTTCTAAGTACTAACTATTTGTGATGTCCTTGGGTAGATCCCTCCGGCTCAAGCGGATCATAGGACGGTTATTCCTAACCTTAGTCACCTTATCACTCCATTACTAACCTATGTTGCCATAAAACCATTTACTTGAAAATCTCTCACAGTTGTTTGTCAATGAAAAACATTTTGAACAATCGTTGAGATAAGATTTTGCATAAATACTCCCTCCACATGTGCTTAAGAGTTTTAACGGTTATTTGCACAATGAGGAAAGAGCGCGCACTTTTGAATTGATCCACTCAAGATAGACAATCCCATGAGACACGGTTACATTGCATAGTTAAAGATTTACATTGTCGCTTTTAGGTGACAACTAGCTCTAATAACTACCTTGAAGGTGTAAACAAACCTCGAAAGGTTGTCAAACCCGCCGAGTTCATGTCTACCAAGAGTTTCTCGAATGGTACATTCTACTCGGACAAGTCCTTTCATGAGACACGCTTACATTACTAGCGAACTAGCTTGAAATTATTACCCGTCCAGACAAGTCTTTTGAGTTACTAACGCTTTAGTACCGTCAATTCATAGGTTAAGTCTATTACATAAAGATTCATTTGCATTTACACAACATATTTCTTATCACATAATTTTCTCCCCTCAAAAATGGCATATAAAATGTTATTTCGAACAGTTGAGAATAAATATGACCATTTCGAGTGTTATGGAAGAGTGACCATCGTGAACAATTTGTGAACAAAGTTTTAATTCAAATACTCCCCTCAACAATTGATATAAACGGTTGAGGTTTTGAAAACATACGGAAGTACTTGTTCTTTTGAGCAAAACCTTGAAAATGAAAGGTTTGATAGGTTTTACTCAAAAGTAAGAAGCTTTCGCCCCTTTATAAGGATTGTGGCAATCAAGCGCACTACGTGGTCCTTTCTTGACAATTACGGGTTGTACATCGTTATGTGTGCACAAGCCATTTTAGGAAAAGATGAAATAAGTATGAAACAAATTAACCTTTCCCCAATTGACGATGTTTCTAAATTCGCCCCCAAATCGATAATTGTCTTTAGCAGATTTGAAACTTTGATGAAGTCTACATTTCTCTAACTTTGAAGGTTTCAAGATGCAATGAATTTGTAGATGAGCAAGAAACCACACAAAGAAAATCGACTAATTGTGGAAGATTCGCTCGAGGGTAACATGCCGTAAATCAACAAGATCTTCTCACGTATGTAGATGCATCACACCAAACAATCCACGAAAGACTAAATGAAACGACTTTCCCCGAGTGTTGTGGTCTTCTAATACTAATCACCGCGAATATGCAATAACTCGATACCAAGACCGTGTGTGAGGCATCATAACATCATATTTGGATAACTTCACACAAGATTACCCGTGAAATTGAGACGATAACACCAAAGTAAGACGTTTGAGCCACGATCGCCTTATTTCTTCCTCTAATTGAAGAAATTCAAGAAGGCATTGGGTTTTCGCAGAAGCATGTAGAAGAACAAGGAAGCAATGACCACCTACACACTCTCTCCCTCGATGTTTTCAATGATTCGTAATCATACACCACGATGTTGATGATGAATTGAAGACAACGAAACCATGTATAAGAAGACAACGAAACCATGTATGTCCAATTGATCGAACAAGTGTGAAGTACCAAAATATTTCGAGAGAGTCAATCACGATAAAACATCTCTGCTCATTATGTTGATCATCACCGTGTCATTGTTGTTAGAAGCGCTTTGATCTTCTCGTTATAGAAGATTCGTTGTTGTTGTAGATTCGTGAGTATCGTAAATTAGAGTATTATCGGCCAGCAATGAAACATTCGATACATCCGAAGCACGACTTTTGGCGTAATCTTTAACCGCAGGAGCAAGCAATGTTTCCAATTCATGACGATTAAGTACAATGGTGGAACAAATGATGGATCATGATATTTTTGACGGTTAGAAACGGGTCCTATGTCGCTTTTTGCGGAGGAGCCATAATCGTTGTACTTGCATAGAAAAATAGAAGGGGCAAGAAAGAAGAAACATGGATCCCCAAGTGTAATTGGGTTCCGGATGTTAGAGGTATAAAGATGTAGTGTCAATTATCTTCTTGACACCGAACATGCTATTTTGATAAGTTCCTTTCCTACCTCGTGGATGGATGTTGTGGGTTTCACACTTGTGTTGGTGCAACTACTTAGTATCTTGCTGTAGGAATCCACCTAATACCAACAATTTTGAAAACTCTACCTGCTGGTATCCATCTAAGGTTAGATCTAAGGATGTTGAAACTTCTTTGGGAAGAATTTGCGTCCCTATATTGATCCACCTATTAGGTTTCAAATTTTATGTTTAAATCAACGGGTTTATTTCTAACTGCTTGAGTTAACTTAGGTTTTGGTTTGCTACTACAAGCGTTGTTCAAGAATACACTCAAGATGATACACTAGGTTGTGAACCTAAGATTCCATCCTTTTGGAGTAGTGCCCTTTTCCTAGCCTTTTCTAGATCATAGTTCTTGTATGCGCTATTTGAATCATATGAATTTTTACGCTTAATGCTCGGTTTAGACACGTGTTCGAACTAATCCTAGATTGGCCGTATGACCACTTGTACATGTATAATGTAAACAGTTTAATGTAAACATGTTTAATAGAAATGAAGCATTATTGTTGGGCCAGGAATGTGGAGTGACCGGTTTTGACAAATGATTATTCTCAACAACTTGGGAGGGAAACCGTGGTTTTGAAGATTTTGAACGTCGATTTAAATGCAGCTTGGTTGTCTAACTACATATTGTTTTCGAAAGGTTGTAGAGACGATTTCCCAAGATTGTTGGTTTAGCAAAATTAGTATCCACACTCTTGTCGCTAATCTTCTCGCTTTGTTTTGTAAAGCAACATGTGCAAGCCCTTTGCTTGAATTTGAGCCTTTAAATGCTCATTTTCTTGAACTAATGTATCCACACGATTACTTTGTTCATTTGAATATCGACCATTGTGTTCAAGAAAAGATTTGTTTTGTAGTTTAAGTTCAAGAGAGATGCAATGTGCCTCTAGTTTTGAAAAATCTTTATGAAACCGAGCAATGGTCTTTTGAGAAGAATGTTTACGATTTAAGAGTTTGATTTGACGCTTCAGCTTGAATTGTTTGCAAGTAAGGGCTCGTATATGAGATAGTTGTTCGACATTGTGCAACACACCGTCAACCTCTCCTTCATTACTAAATTCAGTTGCTCAAGATGTTGTGTCGCATTTGCAATGTATATGATCAACGAGATTGTACCTCGACCATTTGTTCTGCTTTCGTGTCATAGGTGGGTAAGATATCTTCCTCAACCATTTGTTCTTCGTCACAGTTGGGCTCGGTGTCCTAGTTAAGTATGATATCTTCTCCGGATCTGCCATCATCCGCTTTTCTAATGCTACACCCTCATTGTCCGTGATTACGATGGCTTGCGAGAATCACAACATTCTCAACGTCCATTTGAGCATTCCTTGCATGTATATCAACTCTTTCACCTTGCACGACTCGGGATATCGGAATTTGATGATGTCCGATGCTTGGAATTGTTAATTATCGAGTCGAACTTCTTTCGTAACAATAAATCCTTCTTCCAATTCCACAAATGCTTTATCGTAATACATTGATTCCTGCAAAAGAATCAAAGAGAAGAAAAGGTGC
The DNA here is from genome assembly GCA_022545495.1 of Chrysanthemum lavandulifolium. Taxonomy (NCBI): domain Eukaryota; kingdom Viridiplantae; phylum Streptophyta; class Magnoliopsida; order Asterales; family Asteraceae; genus Chrysanthemum; species Chrysanthemum lavandulifolium. Next base: position 28,269,292 of record CM040246.1, read on the forward strand.
TAAGTCGATATAGCACATGAAGGCCGATATAGTGAATTTCAATTTCCTCCAAAAATAATTTCAAAAATTTTGACTCTCAAAATTGAAATTCACTATAAAATTCAATTCTAAGGTTGTAAGAAAATTTGAGTTATGACAATTTTGAGGCCAAATTTTACCCAAAAATTTTGAATTTGGGCCCAAAATTTGAATTTTTGACCAAAATTTTCACAGCTTAAACCAAAATTTGAATCTCGTAAAAATTGAACGCTTAGTCTCCCTAAAATTAAATTTTACTCAAATTTTACTCAATTTTTTTTTTTTTTTTTTTTTTTTGATAACTTGTGTTGATGGATCTTTGTAGTCGAATGAACCTTTGTTGATGAAGTATCCTTAGGCGTAGAAATCAAATAAACCAAGTAGCACTTATGCGTAAAAACACCAAAGTTACGCGTAACAAGCAAGAGTTACGCGTAGATTTAGCTTACGCGTAACGCTAAAGTTATGCGTAGACACAAAGTTATGCGTAGGATTATCTTATGCGTAAGACTAGGCTTAGGCGTAAGATGAATCTTATGCGTAGGATTTCACGCCGTAAGCTTTATGCTTATGCGTAAGTTTAGGGTTTTCCTAAATGATCTTTACACTATCACAAAGGCAAAAGATATCCAAAGTCGACGATTTTCGTGCTTATCCAAGCAAGAAAACACGGAGTAAACCACAAAACGAAGATCAAACCAAGGATAACCTTACGCGTAGTTTTAGGGTTTTGCTACGCGTAGGATTACTCGTAAAATGATAGTGCCCAAAGATGTTTCTAAACCGCTTTTGTGTGATGAAATAGCTTCAATAACACCAAAAGACACAAAAGTGTGAAACTTGATGATCCAAAGCTCTTAAAACAGTTATGCGTGAGGTTGAAACCCTCGTACAAAAACTAGATGAAAACAATGATCTACACATAAAGTTCAAACTTTTGCCAAAAACAAAGAAGTTTAACACCTTATAACATTGAAAGTACAAGAATCTTGGAATAAAAAGTGTAAAAAATGCGTTTTTAAGCAAGCCAAAGTTTATGAACCGTAAGTTAAGCGTGAGACCAAAACTCACTTCAAACATTACGTTCACCCAACTATTAGGCGATTGATACCACTGTTAAAAAGTTTATAATACAGGTTTCAAATAAGGGTTATCCTAATGTCTCTTATCACTTAGCTATTCCTAACTACACAAGTGTATTCTCACTAGCGATTTCGGAATGCATCACAAAACAAGTTCTAGAATCTATTATACTACCGGTACACTCTTTAAGCATTAAAGGTGAATGCTTTTATTCCTAAAGATCTAGGGGCGAACCTCACATTTTTTGGGTGAAATTTGAGTGGTAAACGGTTTTTGTGCTAGTCATATAATTCCTATCCATGAGACGCTTTATTAAGACTAAAGTTTAGCTCGTACATGTCATAAAATTTTTTAAATTTGGTGCTAAAATTGCCCTAACAAATATTTCTCATAGTTTGTTACACAAATTACCAAGGACAAGACAAATAATCAAGTGAGTGAATAGTTTCTAAGTTCCCCGTTTTATTCTCCCTCCCTACACTTAAACTGAACATTGTCCCCAATGTTCCCCGAAAGTATCAAAGTTATGATAAAGGAAGGTAAGTAAGGAAAATAAACTAATACTCCTCTGATTAGCTCGGTAGGATCCGTGTGAAGTTGCGGTTAAATTCTTTTTCAAGAAGAATGTATAAGTAATTAGCTTCATCCAATGTTGTATTTCTTCTTCTTGCCAAATATAACCTGCACACTTAAGAAAACAAACGAAACCTTCGCATAAAATCGGCGGTAAAACTATATATGACACAACTACACTAGAAAGCAAGTAAGATATTATGCTTGTGAAATGGATGTTTGCAGTTTTTCTGGAAAATTAAGACCTGAGAATTTCCAAAAATTTATAAGTAGCACAGAAAACGAAAAAATGATAAGTTGTTTCTGCTTAACCTGGCGTCGTCAGGCTTTAATCCTGACGCCGTCAGGTTGTCCTAAAACCTGTAAAAATTCTGAAAAAATTACATCTTTAAAACCTGGAAAAATTCCTGCAAAACATCCATTATGACTCGATACAAGCATTAGACTCTAACAAACACACATATATATCAATTTCACTAATTGTAATTCTCATGTTCATGTTCTTTAAAAACGTATGTGATCTTCCCTACACTTATCTTTTTGTAAAATACCTTTATATGTAATTAAGACGAGGTTAAAGACAAAATAAAGCATTTTCACAAAGTATAACATGAGAATAAACAACAATGAAAAAGATATACGACACACAAACAAGCAAACAATTAAGCATGGGTTGCCTCCCACGAAACGCTTTTCTTTATTTATGAGTCTTGTATCTAGACTTGAAGTCGTGCTCCTACGTTGTCTCATGCACGCTTACGTGCCCATATCTAAGCCACTCTAATGTCATTTCGCCTTTCTTATAATTATCTCCTAGCTCGAGGCACTTTTTATAATATCTCTTAGTTTTCTCATACGGATACCTAAGTCTATTTTGCTTATCCCTTTCACTAAGTAGCGGAATAAGAGTCATTCGATTACATGCCTCTATATCTTTATCTTTAAACCTAGGGTGAGCACGGGGCATTTGGTAGACAAAATCTTCGACTTCATTAGAGAATGTAATTAAACCATCAACCATTCGTTCATTCAACTTAGTCATTCTCTTAAAGGGCTTTCCAAATATCACTTGAATGAGGTCTTTGTCAATAAATTCTCCTAAGTTTTCTAAGACCATGAACTCAACCAAATAAACAAAGCTTCCAACAAATACGTGTAAGTGAGTGACCGCGTCAACAACATTGTTCCCATGATAAGCTAACTCGTTTACCTTAATTTTATTGTATAAATTCCTTGAGATTAAGTTTAAAGGTAAAAACAAATTCAAGTAAGTATCAAAACCTTCTAATCCTATTTTGCAAGGGAATCACATGTTGAAGGGACTACCTTTCTCAATTCTACACCTAGGGTCAAAACATTGAGAGGGGTCTTCTTTCATCTCAAACATAACTTCATCGATAGCCTCCCCGTTGTCAATTGCCTCTCCGTTATCAAATTCCTCATCGAAATCTGAATCGTAAAAAGGACTATTATGTTGCCAATTTATTTCATTATACCCTAGGTGATTTCCAAAGTGGTGAACGGGTGAAAGGTTTTGTGGAATTGTGTTTTCCATTGCGGGGTTGGGAAAGGGTAGTGCAAAGTTTCTCCGGCGAAAGATGCGAATCATGGTGAGTGATGAGATTTACGAACAAAAACACGAAGAAGGGGGATAGACTACAAGGAAGCTAATGAAAATGTGAAAAAATCTTACTTGATAGGAATCAAGTAAGGGAAACTAAACGAGATAGAAATCTAACTAGATATTCTATTCCCCGGCAACGGCGCCAAAAACTTGATGCGCGTACGAAGCGCGTTCGGGGTCAAAGGAACTTCCTTTTCTTCGAGCAAGTTTTTCAACCACCTAGGCAGTGAACCTAATCGTTGTAGTATAGTATTGGTAAGCCTCGGGTATTGATATCGTTCTCTAGGGGAATAGGAATGCTAGCAAGAAATGTATGACGAGAAGGTGGGGGTTGAGGACGATTCTTTTTTTTTAATCTTTTTAAGGGTTTTTTAGAAAGCTAAGGTAAAATCTCAGGGCAATTGGTGGGGGGTGGTACTTCTACCGATTACTCTACTTATCTAATTATCTAATTTATCTAATTACTACGAGTAGTATTATGTCTAATTGATGTGTGCTCGTATAATGATTAGAAATGTGTTTACCTAGATACTATTAATCTCTAGTTATCTTTTATTGGTCGGTTGAATTGTCACACCTTATCTTAACGCGTTGTATTCCTAAGGTCGTAGGGTATGCGTAGTTTCTAGTTCTTTGAGGTTATCTCTCGGGCATGACATACGAAGTCGGCAAGCCTTAGCTATCTCATTCATAAGCCACACATTCATAAAGCATACTCAAGCATTAAATACAACGAGTGATGCCTAGTTGAACTCCTAAGCCAATTTACAATTAAGATTAGAAACAGCCTAACAATAATCAATAACTAGGTTTCAAAGATCTAAGCAAACACACAAGAAATTTAGTTAGACATGGTAAACAAGCAAGCATACACACAATCAATCGAATAATGGATAGACATAATGTTACTTTGGATTAAAAGACTTATCTTGATGTGTAAAATAGGGTATGGGACCTAAGATACTGCCAAATCGGACTAAAAACGAATTAGGGTTTTTTCTCCAAAAGTCTACCTCTCTAAATGCAGAAAAATCGAATTCTATATATAGATTTACACTTGCGACAACGTCACCTTTTGCATGGGACGCCGTCAGCTCGCCGTCAATAGGGTTTCGTCTTGGCCAAGTCATCGATGGGACGACGTCACCTTAGAGTTGTCACGCCATCATTCTTCAGTTGGGACGTCGTCTTGATTCTGAATCTGGGCCGTCTGAGTTGAAAAATGTAAGTGACGCCCTCCTTCTTTACAACGTGGCGCCATCAGGTTATATGAACAAAATTTCCACTGAGCCGTCTGGTGCATGTTTTGATCAAGTCTTCATAGAGGGACGACGTCGCCCTTTAATTGGGACGCCGTCAAGTACTGTTGATCAACTTTGAGTGACTTCGATCTTGACTTTGCCATTTTCTTCATGTATTTGCTCCTTTTCGTTCAAATATGCTTCATTCCAGCATTTTGCTTCCAAGAGACCTAAAAAGTGAAAAGGAACGAAAGTAAGCAGTAACGGATATAAAAGTGGTCGATTAAGGGCTTAAATGACCCCCTAAAAGCGTCGTTTTAAATCCTTATCACCATTTCAGAAGGGATCCGACCAGTACAACTCAAGGGATCCGACACACTGGGTAAACCAGTCCGGATTTTGGGTTATATTCCAGGCATGGGTTATGGGTAATGGACAATGGGTCATGGATACCCAACTAGATACATTGTACATGGACAATGGATTTTTGGTAATGGGTCATGGGTAATTGGTCATGGACTTTGGGTTATGGGTACCCAACTAGATACATTGTATATGGACAATGGGTTTTGGTTATGGGTCATTGACTTTGGGTCTTGGGTCATGGATTTTACCCATTGTGATGTCATGCATGATGCAATGAGCATGGGCCATGGGTCATGGGTCATGGATTATGGGTTTTGCGTTATGGATAGTCCAAACTACTTTGTATGTTTATTTGGTTAGTTTAAAACTATGTATTTTTATAAAAATGTAAGTAACAAAAGTTACTTATAAGTGTTTTAGAAAAATGGTTTTGATTTTATACAAAATATTTTACTAGATGTGTTTAATGGTTTATCAGGGGTTTGATCATAACGCAACATAACAAACATGTACGAACCTGTGTTGTAGCATACAAGGACTTGAGACGTTGAGAGATGTTGAAAGTATGTTGAGACAACATGTAATTACGAGTAACCTGTACATTTTACGTTATGTATTACAAGATACATGGTTTGTCATTAACAAAAAAAAACGAGACTGTATAGATTAAATATCGTAATATTTGCACTAACAATATAGATGTTGAATTCCCGTCTTATATTCTTGGTACTCCTGTGGAGATAAAGGTGACACTCATCTTCTAGTTTTGGTATCCATTTTTTTGAGCGACAATTACAACAAGAGTTGCAAAAGCCATATTGTACAAAATCAAAGATGTTATAGAGTATTATCATGTACAAGTATTACTCCTATAAGCCAAACCAGATAAAATGAGATATATGAGATTGAAACCAATCATTTCTCCGGCGGTCGGTTTCGACCGGCCGTCCGGATCTTTCTTCTCTTTCTTTAATAAAGGGTTTGCCTACGATCCGCCACCTCCGATGCCGCCGTTGTCGCCGCCGCCACCGCTGATTCGCCGAATCCGATGGCATCCGGCCTCTTCTTCCGAATCTGTTGTCCGTTATCGCCGCTTCTTTGCTGCGAAGGGTTTGATTTTAGATCCGTTAGGCTTTTGTACGGCTCCTTTATGGATGCCTTGTTTTATCTTCTTTGTATGTATTTTGCACTTGTTGTATTTTGTCAAGCTACGCCTTATATGGTTGTATCAGTCTAGCTCACTCGGGTGATTTCCCCCACCTTTGAATGGTGTTGCTGTTGGCTGTCAATCTATTATGGTGTATGTCTTGTTTGGCTTAACTTGTTATGTTTCGATGTAACTTGTTATGTTGAATCTTCCTCCTTTTGTGGGGTTTGTATCTTCCTCCATTTGTGGGGTTTGAAATGAAATGTAGCCTTTGTTCAAAAAAAAAAAAAAGATTGAAACAATGGTTACAAATGAAATATAAAAATATATTAAACAAACTAATCACTTGATCTTTCCTTCATTGGCCTCAGTCTGAATACGAGCTACTCCATCCGTCCCAAATTATAAGTCCACTTTGACTTTTTCAAAGTCTTTTTATATCAACTTTGACCTTAATTATTTTTTTTGTGTTATATAATACTTGACGCAAAATATATAAATGGACTTGTGTTTCAAATGCTTTTTCATTGGTATACTTTTCATCAAGTATTATATAACACGAAAAAAAATAATTAAGGTCAAAGTATGAAAGAAAAGACTTTGAAAAAGTCAAAATGGACTTATAATTTGAGACGGAGGGAGTATATCCAACTCGTCCAATATACGTGTTCCTTTGTTTCCAAGGTTTATCGCTATTGATGTAAAATGAGAGATGTACTATTCATCGGGATTAGGTCACTTCAGGCGTTCAAGCACACTGTTCCATAACATAGGGCGTAGTTTAGTCGATGAAATTTCCTAGGATTTTTTCGGGGTGATCGGGATCCCCTTAAACGCTCATTTGATTCCATTTATTTTGTTTTTATACTAAATTGTCTTACACTTAAATGTTGTTCCAACTATAATTAATAGTAGGTTGAGAGGAGAAATTTGAATGCCTTGGACGTGATTAGACGGTAAAAATAAGAGTGTATCTTAAATTGGTAACTTCAACCAGTTAAATTATCGCAACCCATCGTCTCTTATAGCCTTTTATTGGAATATAAACAATTGTGCCTATTCAAAATTCAACATGTGAAGTAACTACTTTTCAGCCAACCGCAGTTAGTGAGTAAGGTCGATCACGACAACTTTTTTTGAATTTTCAGTAATTAATGTCATGATAGTATCACGTCTATAAACGCACCTTAATCCACATTTCTAATTTTAACTTCGTATTGTTTGGGTTTTATAAAACATTGTTTTCAAAACTTTCTCTCGCTATGGAATCAGCGGACCCTTCCCTTCAATCCACCTTCCTAGATGAAAGACCAGACTTCATGTCAGACGTTTTGAGAAAATATACTCGTTTCCGGGACCATCTCCTTAAGAAATGATCGATTTTGTACCAGGATATGAGTCTTGATGTGTCGATCCTTAGATGTATATATTCAACTGTTGAAGAAGCTAGATGAATTGTTACGCCCCAATTCCCGGTTTGACCGAAAATTACTCGATTTTTAAAACTTTGACGCGAAACGTTTGACTATTACTTTTCCTCGTTAAACTATTCAATAAACGACAAAACTATGACATTTGAACATTGACAATCTTTATTATAACATATACTCAATTAATTTTTAAAACAATGGCACAAGATTATAACAAAACATCATTTTGTTGCTGTAATACGGGCTGACGTCGTCGCCTTATAAGCTGCGACGCCGTCACCCTTTAACCGTAACTCAAAACACGTTTTCAGATTTAACACAAGACGGCTCAGAGGATTTTAAACCCGACGCCGTCTCAACTGGTTCGGACACCGTCGCCACAAAACTGTGACGCCGTCCGGTCTACAGACCTGCACATTTTGACAGCAAAACTGCACAACCATTCTTGACTCATTTCGACTCAAACAATCATTTAGACCTCTTCAACATTGACCAATCATCTTGATAACTATGGCCAATACTCTAAAAACATATTTAACATTACTTGACCCATTTATATCCAAAATAGGTGAGATTACACTCTAACCCAAACACCCTTTTAAGAAAGTCATAACTTACAATTTAACTCATTACTATAACCATTTGAATACGACACTTGACACTTCACAATAAGTTTATGAAACCTTTTCCAATTTAACGGGGGCACAAATTGTCATTTGGAGCTCGGTATCTGCCTAGCTCTTACTCATACACTAATCAAACTTCCACATACTCAACAATGGTTCCAATCCAAGCAATAGCACTTCAAGCACATGAACCTACAATAACATTGACAACTATAACATGTAAGCGATAACGCTTAGTAAGTAATTAAACTAAAACATGTTAATGCTTCTATCATCATATAATTTCACGAAAGCATAACTAACACATAAACTATAACGCATTTAGCACATAAGGCATATAACACATACCTTTATCTTGCATAAGGCAACTAATTCTATACCCATCATCAATTCCAATCTTGATCCAATATTTCCTTTACTTAACTATAACCAAAACTTAACCACAACATATATAACACATCACACGATAATGTTCACAGTGAGCAAGTAGTGTCAAGTTACCTACTTTAGCAATCCATGCTAAGCCATACACAATTTTCATCATCTTTCATTAGCCATAATCAATCACCATCATCCAAGGTAACATCCTTAAACACAAAATCAAAATACACTTAAAACATAAACAATAAACTATAGCCATGGTTTACACAACCATTTGGCTCACATAAACATCCTCTAATTGATCATATAATCATATATTGATTAGAGTAAACTGTAAAATACATCCCTGTGATTTACAGTTTCTGATACTTTACATCCTTGTCAGCAATAGTTTGCACCTTACATCCTTCGTTAGCCAAACATTTGCCATCATACATCCCTTGTTTACAATGAGGACTAACGGTGCAAATTATTTCTTCATTATCTCTTAACGAGACATAAAATATTACACCGTTACCCTTCGGGACTAACCGTATTTGCACCGTCAGTCCTCTTTTGCTTTTTTTTTTCCGATTCTTACGCTTTTTATCCGTTTTTTGTACGTTTTATCCGTTTTTATCAACTTTATCCGTTCTTTATCAATTTTTTACGTTTTTATCCATTTTTGTACATTTTATCATTTTTTTATGTTTTCATCCGTTTTATCCGTTTTTTGTCAGTTTTGTTTACATTTTATCAATTTTGTATGTTTTATCCGTTTTTTGTCAGTTTTTTCCGGTTTTTATACGTTTTTATGCATTTTTTGTACGTTTTATCTTTTTTTTTACGTTTTATCTGTTTATTGTACGTTTTATCCGTTTTTTGTCATTTTTGTTCATTTTATCCATTTTTTGTACGTTTATTAGTTTTTACGTTTTTATCCATTTTTTGTATGTTTATCCGTTTTTTGTCTGTTTTTCCTTTTTGCACGTTTTATCCGTTTTTTGTACGTTTTATCTATTTTTTGTCAGTTTTTATCAGTTTTTTGTACATTTTATCATTTTCTTTATATTTTTATCAGTTTTATCAGTTTTTTTTACGTTTTATCAATTACGAAAAAAGTAATTAACTAAAAAAAAGCGTTTTTTTCAATTAGGGAAAAAACAGACAAAAAACGGATAAAACGTACAAAAAATGGATAAAACGTAATAAAAACTGACAAAAAATGGATAAAACATACAAAAAAGGGATAAAAACGTACAAAAATTGGATAAATCGAAAAAAACTGACAAAAACAGATAAAACGTTCAAAAAATGGATTAAACGTAAAAAAACTGACAAAAACGGATAAAATGTAGAAAAAACTGATAAAGACGTAAAAAACTGATAAAACGTACAAAAGACGGAAAAAACTGACAAAAAACGGATAAAACGTACAAAAATGGTTAAACGTAAAAAACTGACAAAAAGCGGATAAAACGTACAAAAACGTAAAAAAATACTGATAAAACGTACAAAAAAGGGGAAAAAACTGACAAAAATGGATAAAACGTACAAAAAACGGATAAAACATACAAAAAAGGATATAACGTAAAAAAAACTGACAAAAATGGATAAAACGTACAAAAAAAGGATAAAATCGTAAAAAGGCTGATAAAACGTAGAAAAAACGAAAAAAAAGGGACAAAAAACGGATAAAACGTACAAAAAACGGGAAAAAAGCGTAAAAAATGGAAAAACCTCAAAAAGAGGACAAACGGTGCAAATATCGTTAGTCCCGAAGGGTAACGGTGTAATATTTTCTTTCTCGTTAAGAGATAACGAAGAAATAATTTGCACCGTTAGTCCTCATTGTAAACGAGGTATGTATGATGGCAAACGTTTGGCTAACGAAGGATGTAAGGTGCAAACTATTGCTGACAGGGATGTAAGGTCTCAAAAACTGTAAACAACAAGGATGTATTTTGCAGTTTACTCTATTGATTATATGATGATCATCCCATGAATTACTTTTACCCATAATAAGATTTCCCCTAAGTTTACTATAACTCTTTTTAATCATCAAATGATCATATTCCAAATTACTTATTTTGCCTTCAATTCAATTAGAGGGGTTTCACCCAATTACACTATAACGTCTTAATTAGTGTTTAAAATCACAATTACCCAAAACCCCCAACTTGGGTACATGAACCCTAACTCTTCAATTAACAATTAACACTTCAATTAAGTATTACTTACTTGCAAGGATTATCATTAGGGCTTATTGCTAGTACTAGGCAATGAATTCTCCTTCAATCTGACCATCAAGACATGATGGTCTTTCTCCTTTTCACTAAGACCGACATATACACATACACATTATCCAGACACTTGTAGTTGGTGTCTTAAGCTATTTGACACAAATGGTCCCTCAAGTCCCATTCTTCCTATTTTGGTCACAAGACACTTATATTAAGTTTACAATGTGGCAACTTAGGACCCTTTCATTTGTATAACTATAACATAACATTTGTTAATTATTAGTTTGACTATCGGGTTAACTAGTCAATCCCGTCAAGTCCTTAGGTCACATTCAACCACGGTGTCACCTATTGGTATATCCGAGATAGGGGTGTAACATGAATGCACTAGTGCGAAACAACAATTTTTAGATGATATGTTCATCAATTACGATAAAGTACATACTTTTTTTTTTCTTTTTTTTTTTAAATTTATAATATTAAATATTTTCTTTTCCTTTGGTGGTTAGGTATTACGAATTTTGTTCAGAAATAAAGCAATTACTTATTTTTTTTTCTTTTTCGCATTTTAAGGTTATGCCAACAATAGTTGAATAATACTACCTCCGTTTCATAAATGTTCAGTTTTGACTTTTGAAATTTTTTCTTTTTCAACTTTGAAAATATATTTAAAACTCAATCCATTCATATATTTTGCATCAAATATTATAGAACACAAACAAAAATATTTAAAGTTAATGTTGAAAAAGAAAGACTTTAAAAAGTCCAACTGGACATTTAATATGAGATGAAGAGAGTAACTAAGGTGAACAATAATAATTAAGGAAACTAAACAAAAAATAAGAATAGTGAAAAAACTAACTTAAAATAGTATATATTAAAAATATAAAGATATATTTGTAATATCCATAAAAGATGGATTCGGTAAATCCATATGAAGATGCATCAATTTATGTTGTTGATAAATTGTATATATTGACCTAGGGATGAGCATTTCGAACCGAATGTACCGGTACCGTACCGAAACGGTGCCGATTTTTGAAATACGGTACGGTATCGGGACTACGAAATAAGGTGAAAAAATCGACCACTAATTCGCACGGGACCGGTACCAAATCGAAATTCTCAAAAAAGCGAGGAAAACCCGATTTCCCGATACCGGTATCGGTATCCAATCCTGTTCGGTACGGTACCGGTACCACTAATTTATACTCGAAAAAAAATCGGTACCACTAATTCGGTACAGGATCGGTACAAGACCGGTACCGTGCTCATCCCTATATTGACTAGACCATGTGGATTTGGATGGATATTCGACTTTTGATATACCTGAATTTTTTTTGTATCTGCTATTTGGCTAAACATGTTACAAAGTAAATGTAAATCATTTACTTTTGTAGCGGTTCAAAACCCCAACTGAACCAGCCAAATTTTGATATTGGGAAGTGAATCATTGATGGGTTGAAGAAACATGCCAACCAATGAGTAACAAACCACGATGTGAGGTTATTAAGGCTTAAGAAGAAGAAGAAAAAAAGATTTTGATGTTTGGAAGTGAATCATCGATGGGTAAATCCATATAAAGATACATCGGTTTATGTTCTTAATGATCAAGAAAAACAAAAACAAGAAAATTTTCGTTGAAGAAAGATGAGAAGAGAGAAGGGACGTATAATGCTAATACTTTATATATAGGACGACTGACTATTTTCTCATGGGAGTATAATAAATCTTACTAAATCTCTTTAGGAAACTCAAACGATACTGCGTCTATCGAGAAGTCATATGTCATAATATCATTTTTTTTTATCAAATGGTGTCGTATTGTCATCGAATGATATCTAATAAGTGTCGAGTATTATCTTAAATCATTATTTTCATATTGTGAGGCATCGATTAGACTATTTATAGCGATAGCTTTTACAAGAAGATCTTAACAAGTTTACGTTTCAACTGCATGATATCGAGAGAAAAAAGGTAGTCAATATTTTCAATTTTGAAGTATGGAAATTGAAAGCAATACACCTTTGACAAATTAAATTTCCGTTTATAAAAAAAATCCAATGTGGCATATATTGCTATGGACATGAACCACTCAAGCACGCGTCACAGTGTTACAAGGATCTCGAGATGAGGTGGTGCCACTGGAATGCAACAACAACATTAAAGTTATGGTGCCTAATGCAGAAGTTAAGATAATCGACGGTGCTAATCATAGATCAGTAATAATAGGAAGAGAAAAACAGTTTGCTGCAGATTTGGAACTTATATGGGATTTTGTCACTAATGCAACGGGATAGCATAGGACCCTTATTCATAAATATGTACTCATTAAATTGTTTAAGTATATATAGTTAACTAGCTTAGAGACCCGTTGACACCGGGTTATTTTTTAAAGAAATAGATAAATGAGATGATAATAAAAGTAATAACGTAAATTTGTTAAATTTAAAATATGTGAGTCACAATCGATTCTATAATCACACGTTCTTAATCTAAAATAGATTGATTCGAACATAAAATGATGTGTGATTTTAATGATCAATTGAGTTCTTAACAAACCTCAGTAACATTAAAAATAATGAACCATGGTATAATATAACGTGATTACACCAACGATACATACATGATACAACGAACATTGTTCAAAGACCTTCAAGACTTCTTTATACACGACATTTGTTGTGGTTTTGAAGACATTACCATCCCGATCACAAACGACAACCTTTAAACCTCTTTGTTTTAACTCCGGAACATAAATGTATAGTTGTCCATGGGTGAAAACATGACGTGTGAGGACAAACTAACTTTTGAAAGCTATTGACCTTGACTTTGTTATTTGTCATGGCAAATGAAACTGGTTAAAGAAAATTGTTTCATGACAATCTTAAAACGGAATAATTCTAAACCTCGGTATGATAACCTTTTTTTCAAAATTTGTTTCGTTAATGATTTGTGTATAAATAAAAAAATTATTCATTAAGGAAATTTTAAAGAGTTTTTCAAAGTTTTGTCCGTTAATGATTTGTGTAAATTGATAAATAGGATTAACATTTTCGCTAACAATGTTCACATTTGGTGTTGAAATGTTTGGATTTGGTTGAGGATTGTTCGATTCCATATTAAGACATTAGTGTTTTGATCATGAAAATTATGAGTGACTGAATTTTTTATTTAAACTATACATAACATTGAACATAAACCTTTACGTACTTCTTTATAAATAATGTCCATACTACTTTTCGGGATATTCTAAATCATTTAATTACTCCTACTACCCGTTTCATTACAGTTAAATATCTTACGCTTATATTCAAAATCACTTAATCACTCCTACAACCCATTTCATTACAGTTAAATATCTTACGCTTATATTCAAAATCACTTAATCACTCCTACAACCTGTTTCATTGCAGTTAAACCTCTTACGCTTATATTAAAATCACCTAATCACTCCTACAACCCGTTTCATTTTAGGTGTTTACCATCTCCTACAACCCGTTTCATTACAGTTAAATATCTTACGCTTATATTCTAAATCATTTAATCACTCCTACAACCTGTTTCATTACAGATAAATATCTTACACTTATAATGTATATACCTTTTGAACATTGATCATAATCCTTGAAGTGCGTCTATGTAGACAACGTTTGTAGTAGTTTCGAGATATTTTAGTTTAAGTTAACATGTAACTCACTAAGAGGATTTGAGATTCTTTTACTTTAATATTAACTATGATGTCTTCTTTTACATTTATCATGTACTAAATTATGATGTTACAATTAGACGGCGAACGAATACTGTATTAAAAACTGATTTTTTTGGACAACGAAGTTATGATGTTACAATTATGAATTTTATTAAACACTTAGATATACTTATAAGTTATAACCTTCGAAAAAATGAATAACACCAATATGAGTTTCATAAGCACCAAACAATTCATATTAAGTAGAATCTCAAAATAAGATCTAACAACATATAGATCAACTTTGTAGACAATGTATAAATAACACCCACTACAAAACCGATAGATGGATCAGTTGATACCATAGAACAAACTCTTTGCAAACATTGATCATTTTCAAAACTATCAAGTACAACAGTTGTTAAATCTTTTGAACCAGGTACATGTAGAAGCGATTTATGGCAAGATGTCAATCTGAAATAGTTTCAATAAGAAATCTGAAATAGCACCCAAATGTAATTAATTTAATAAGCAATCGAATACAACACATATAAGCAATTATTCTAATAAGTAATGTAAGACAACCCAAATAAGCAGTTTCTATAAGAAATCCCAAACAACCTCTAAAAAATTATTTATTCTAAAAAGCAATCCTATATAGTCTTTATAAGAAGTTTCATAAGCAATCCAAAAAAGACCATAAAAGTAGTTAGTCTAATAAGGAATCTTAAATAGACCATATAATATACGATAGCGTAATGATAGTTCCGTATGTTTTAGTTCGTAAAAATACACAATAAATGATCTTACTAAAATATTTAGAAAGTATTTATATATGGTGATATAAAACTGATTACCTAACTAAACCTATAATTAAAGAAAATCTATTTATCTTTACTCAAATAAATAGCTTATGACTTTCAAAAAATACAGAGAGACCCAACCATCCTATAATGTATTTCCAACAAATTATAGGTTGATTGGTCAGTTAATAAAAGGCTTTACAGTGGTTGCCAAAAAAAATTGTGTTATCACCAATGTTGATCGTTGGGAAAATAACAAAAAAATGTATCGAACTTAACACTTTATGTGATTGTGTGTAGCCAACTATTTTTATTCTTATTGTATGTACTGAACTTTTAAATTTCGATCATTATGTGTATTTTGTGACTATTCTGTCATGTAAAATGACCATTTTACCTTTCGAAATTTGAAAAAATTAAGGGTAAAATGGTCACAAAATACGCACAATAATTGAATTTTGAAAGTTCAGTACACACAATAAAAAAAAAATAGTTGGCTGCACACAATCATATAAAGGGTCAAGTTCGATGCTTTTTTTTTTTTGTCATTTGTCCTTGATCATTTTAGTAAGCTCACCAACCAACTTAAAATTGGTTGCGCACAAAAAAAAAATCTTAAAAAAGAAAGCAAGATGTCAATCTTAAAAAAAAATCTTTGGATTTATGGCACGTACATGTAGAAGCGATTGAAGTATATAACTTTATGTAATGAGTTCATCAATCCAAAATATTAATCACAAATAATTGATTTGTGGGAATCATTTACCATAGCTTTTATTATATACCATGCTCAAAGATGTGAAAGTATTGCAAACATGATAAAGTCATTGACATCCAAGTTTTTATAAAGTATTTATCTTTGGAAGACCATATTTAACTTTGCTTATGTATCCTGCTTCATTTCTTTGTCATGTATTAAGCATCATTCGCCATGTAAACATACTACGCGTTTCAACAGTCGAATCGATTTGATAAATCCATTGCTTGTGAAGCATTCTACAACCCTTTTCCATGAGAGACCAACACACAAGTCTTAATAAAAAAAATTACTTTGTACCATTAATCACAAAAAGCTTTCAAACAAATGCAAATAGGATGGTTATGAACATTAGCCGTGTGAACAATGGGTCGTTGGTGCTTATAAACATAGGCTTTAGTTGATGATGGATTTAGGTTCTCAAGAAAATGACTTTGGGTTGTTGATAAAAGTGGCTTTGGATTGCTCGAACCGATGAAGCGATAGATGCGCCAATACCATTACCCCAGAATACACATGTTTAAGTAAATGGGTGTTTTCAGTCGTCCCTGTGAAAGACTGCATTGGACGGACAAACGAAATATAAAAAAAAATAAGTGGGATATTATCTAACCTCGTCTTTCTCCTTTTAAGTTGTAGTGCAGTTTACGATATAAATATATCCACATCAGGTGTCGATATAGTGGCGTGTATTCTTCTGGTCTGCCAATCAGCGGTTAGCACTAAATGACAAAGGTGTATAAATTTGTATTAAAATCTCAACTCACTACCAGATTACTCAAACTACCAAAATCCATATCAAATACACGTATAACGTTGTCGTCATGTTCTATATCAAATACACAATGTACGTATTAGTAATTTAGTATTTAGAAAGAAAGAAAGTTTAACTTAAATTGTCATTCAACAGAATGTTTCCGACTTCTTTACTTAAAAGACATTAACGAACATACAAATCAGATTAAAAAGGCATATGCAAGAAAAATGAGCCATGAATAATTTTTATACGTGTTGCATGTGTTGCAAAAAGTACCTCGTTCCCTAGTACACGGGTCATATAACGATAACCTAAAACACACCTATTAAGCAGCCGCCATATTTTCTAATAACTTTCCACAATAATTAACAATGTCAAGTAAGAAATAAATAAATAAAACTTACATTTATGGTGTTGGTTGATACTGTTGCTACAGGGGTAGCTTTTTCTGATTGAATTGTTAGTTTGTCACCGTAGACAGTTCGCTTCAAGCCTCTTTCTGCAGTTGCTCAAAAAAGATTGAACGGTTCAATCTCTAAATAGGTAGAGGTAATGTGCGGTTGGTCATTGTCACCATAGACAGTGGACTACTGTTGAGGCAACCTGGAAATGGTTTTCCACATAAGATGGTGTTTGGCATTGTGATTTAAAAGTGATTTAAATTACACATTTACACCCGCAAATCTCGACCCGTTTCCTTTCATGTTAACCTCTTTTTTTTTACCCATTTGACCCATAAGAGATATTCAGTAACATTCACTCATAATCGACCTATTTATAAGTAAATGGGTAGAAATTATACCACCTCTTATGCAATCTTTTCCCAATATACTAAAAACCCAAACTTCCAAGAACTACACAAACGCCAGATTACTAACAGATATGTTCCGTCAAATATGGAATGATGCATGTTTGCACAAACTCTTATTATCGCCTTGTTTTGATGATAGCATGGGGTTTATTTAGGTTTCGTGTGAACCTGGATATCCTATAGAAGGGATTTATATACTTTCTTTCATATATCACAATAACACATATATTATCAACTATGCACTTTCTTTTTTGTCTCATGTTTTACTAATTAATGCTAGCTATGCAACATAAGCATCATCCCACATACATAGTAATTAGCCATCATTAATATAGAAACCATTATTAATCATGAAAATAGAAGGAAAAAGATCGCCAAAAGTGTTGAAACAGAAAGATGCGCTACAACAACTGTCCATCGCGCATTAGCTTTTTTCAAAGAGGCATGTGCATAGTGTATGCAATAACTAAGTTATAGGACAACAAATAAGTACACGCACCTTGATTTAGCAACTGATTCGATTTATTATTGGCGACAACAGTTTCTGCAAACACCGTTTTGTCTTTCTCTATACATGTAACAATAAAAAGTCGTATTAAGTTAAATAGTACGTTAAAAAAATATTATAAAATTGAGCTGTAAAATTTCGGTCTTCTGCTGACTCTCATAGCAAGTAGTAGAAGTGTGTCGCATATTGAGCGGGATGGTGTATTCACCGCCGGATGAATGTGAGCCAAACAAATAGTCATGTCGATGAGGCGCTTCCTCAACACGATGTTTTTACGCATAGTAGTGGAACTGTCATTGCCCTTGTAGCCACCACACTATCACAATTATTAAGAGAACAACTTTCTAAAGTTATGCGTACAAACAACACAATTACCATTAAAAGTTTCAGTTTGCACGATGCCACACACTGCAAAAGACATGACACAACAGGTTTGAACCTTGACTTGTGCGACATCCGGGGTATCGGTGTGCAACAGATAAAGTTTATAAAACCTCATGCTCTCAATGCACCACTGCATTTTGATCCATTTCCTCTCGAGCTTTTTTTCTCTTATCCCTAGCCTGCACAATGTCATAGTACGAAACTAAAACCAAACTCGGGTAACATTGAAACCAAATTTCATAAATATAACAAAAAATCTGAAAGCTACCTCTTGATTAGCTCTCTTTGCTTCTCGAACCTTTTCCTTGACAAATTCCTGCATAAAAAATATTATTCGTGAAAAGGGTGTAATCAGACAATCAACTATAAAAAAATGAGTAACAAAAATAGGGCTTGAATGTGCTTGTGCTTTGAAAATGTAAAATTAGATAGTCTAATGTATGAATGTGGAGTGAATTAAATAAATGAATTATTAAAATTAAAAGAGAGCATCCTTGTCAAATTGCAATAATCAAATAAGAAATTTCAAAAGACAAACCCAAACAACCACAGAAAGAAAACTGAAGACACAAAAGTTTGACTAATTGTTAGATTTTTTTTTACCTTAAATTCATCCTTTTGATATCCAGTAAACTTCTCTGAAGCAATGCGCTCATTGTTGAATTCCTACAATGATTTAAAAGTGTTTTCATAATTGTGAGATGGTTGAAGCCAATTTATCCATAAAAACCAGATAGCCAAAAGGTTGCTTACAGACAATAAAAACAACAATAGAGAATATGGACTTATGGCTCACCTCAAGTTCACCCATCTCCCAATCAGTCATAGACAACCTATATAGTTTCGGCCAAAATACATAAGCAAATTAGTGCTAGCCTAAGTCAAAAGTTATGGTATCAAAAAATTATGATATAGAATTATTATAAGAAAGTTGTGTAGTTGTAAGTATGAAAAGTACGCATATTTAAAGAAGCAAAACATATGAAAAGTGCAAAAAAGTTACTTACAGGTGGTTCCGCGGGAAACATGATATCCACAACAGTACTCTCTTCCGTCTCATCTTCCCTAAAGGGATGATAGAAATCTGCAAGGAAATATACAATCAATCCAACTTAATCTAACCCATGCCACAAAACTAACACAACTATATGACTACACTGACCAGTCTACATAATTCAAAACTTTATGCTATAAACATGTCGAAACAACAAAATACAATTTACTGCCACATTTGTACTTTGTTGTACATAAAACACGGTATAAGAGTTACTACACCCAAATCACATATTTTGAGTACTATGTCAACACGAAAAATGGCATTTTACCGTATAGTACCTAAATCACATATCTCGAGCTAAGTAGCGGGGGCGCCATGAGGAATAATAATATTCTCTTATTCAAGTCCCCTTTTAAGCAATTATTCAAGTCCCTACAAATGAAATTATACAAACACAATACATCAAATAGTTATCATTTGTAGACACATTTCAAACCCAATTAAACTAATCATAGACACATTTTGGGTTCATAGACATATCATCAAACACTAAACAGGCATAAGATCTCATCAATAAAAAACAAATCATGATTTTGAAACCAACACATATAAAAAATAAATGCATTTAATCAAAAGAATGAAACCATCATCTCACAAAAATCGGCATTAAATCATCCATATCAAGTTTTGTTTTTAGAAGGAACTAACCTTAGCACCCATCATCTCAAAACTTATCTCTTTAACAAAATCATCCAAACAACTCCTTAATAATGACCTGCAAAAAAAATCAAGGGAAAAAAATCAGCACATCAAAACAGTTGTACTATGGGATTTAAATCAAAACCCTAAATAAAAAAACTTGAATAGAAGCGATTCTTACTGATTTTACAATGTTGTTAGCATAGAACTTACTGCAAAATCAAGAAAAGTGGTATGACTTAATCGGTGTTAGTCATATGATTTGTTCTATATGTGAGATCAGTTTTATGTGTGTTTTTTGAATTGGTGAGATCATTGGATTTCGAAGTGATATCCGATGATTTTTGTAAAAGCGTTTTGGAGAAGATTACATTGGATGAGTATATCACAAAATTAAGTTGAAACTGATTTGTGGAGACATTGAATGTTATTGAATCATTTACAAAAATAACTGAGAAGGAAGCGTACAAAAGAAGAATAGACATGAAACGTATTTGACTTTTTTAAGTAAAAGGTTATGACTTTCATGCATAAAACATTTGTACTTAGAAGCTAAATAAGGTAGGGCATTAAACCAATTTTTAATGCAGGGTGCTTAGTAGGCTTGTACAAAAGCTTATTTTATTATAAATAATAGATTCGTCACAAACTTATAGAGAAAAACAAGTGCATGTTGAGAAAAAAAATGTGATATTTCTTAGTGATGTTTAGGCATTAAAGTACCATTCGCAAACGACATCAAAATGCACTGAAAACAAAGAAAATCGCAGATTTTCTAAAATCTGAGGAAAGATAGTTGCAAAATTCCCACACTAAATACAAAACAATGATTCAAAACACAAATACTACCATAAAGGGCCAACAAACTGATTTGATATGTTACCAATAAAAAAAACTAGTCAACAAGCTCTCTTTAGGCGGAGAAAACCACACAACAACGCTTACACCAATTTACGACACTAAGCGGAATGTCGAGTTCTATTCTTGGCTAGAACCAATTCACCCACGATCTACTCGATCTACACGATCCACATGATCAAAACGATCTACCCCATCTACACGATCTACACGATCAACCCGATCTACACGATCTATCTTATCTACATGATCAACACGATCAACCCGATCAACACGATCTACCCAATTTACACGATCTACCCGATCTTCATATACAACACCACACGGACTTACACATTATCCGGATCTACACACTATACAATTATGAACTTACACACAAGTCGGATCTACCCAATTACACATGATTGAAGAATATAGACTCGATCTATATATAACCAATGTTACACGTGAACTAAAACTCGACTACATAACTTCGTATCTAGATGATAACGAAAGTTCTTCTCTTTACACTTGAGAGGAGGAAGAATGAATCACATTTAAACAAGATTTAAACAAAGTTAATGCGATCAAATGAGGTAAAAGGAGAGATTGGGAAAGAACATAAAGTTTTGTGATAAAGAGGATCTGTTTTTCTGAAAGGAATAATGTAGTATTTATAGGCACAATGAGGAGCTAGGACGATCCTTTATTTGTCGGACGGTCCTTTAAAATTAAAGGACCGTCGACCTATATGGGACCATCCTATAGTGTACACTCCTCTTTTTGTCCTTTGGTGAAGAAATGTTTATCTGATTTTAGCGGAAAATTCAAATTCAAATATTTTTTATGAATAAAACATTTATTTAAATTACAAAAATAATTTGTAAAAGTTATTTGAAAAACATTTTTCACATTTATGAAAATGTAAGTTTTAGGGACAAAACAACTTCTTTGATCACTTAACAAGTTTAAAGTAGTGTTTGTAGATACCTTAAGTGATTCAGACTTGAGCCGTCGAGAGATGTTGATGCGTGGATGCAATGATGATTTGTGTGTACGAGTAACTTGTGCACTTTACGTTATGTCTTGCAAGTTACATGTTTGTCATCATTAAAATACAAAGAGATTGTATAGATTAAACGTCGTAACGTTTGCACTAACATAATGAAAGTAAACGCATAACTTCTAAAATTAAATATTTTCTAATCTATTTATAAACGGGTTGTTGGATTGTAATCGGGTTGAGAATCTCAACCCAAACCTAACCTATTTATTAAACAGGTCAGTCGTGTCGACCTATTTCCAACCCGAACTTGTTTAGTTTCGAACCTAACCCGTTTATTTTCGTTTCAGTTTCGGATCGTGTCAGGACTTGCGACCCCTAGTTATTTACATAGCAAAATGTTCAAAAATCTTAGCCCTAGCAAGAAGAAATTCGGGCCAAAGAGCTAGGCCAAAATGAAACAAATTGTTGAGTCATCAATAAGTTTAATATACAAAGATATTGTCCAACGAGTGCCGCATCGGTTAAAGTACATTTATTAAACTAATACTTTTATATATATCAATAATTGCATTTAGTACACATGAATTAAACTTATAAATTACAATGACTATATCTGATTTTTAATTCAATAAACTCAAAGTTTCCTCTTACAGTCACATTAAACTTTGACCCTAAAGCACCCGTTAGACAAACTCATATGCCAATATGTCACTAATTGTTTTTTAGAACGTGCATCCTTGGTTTAAAAATGCGTTTTGCGATCCGATGCGCTAAAGGCCCCAAAATCCATTGCGTGATGCGTGATGCAAATGCGAGCGCAATTTGGACGCGTTGCGTTTAGTATTTAGAAAAGTACGAAAATTATTTATGCATAATATATTCTACCAAGTACCAAGTAGAGACAATAAGCATACGATATAAGTTACTAGCATATTGAAATTAGGCCAATAATTAATTAGTAAACAAAATAAGTCGAAAGCAAAGCTTGACGTAAAACACTTAGCAAAACGCAAGATACTATATTTTTGTTATTTTGTACGTCTTTTAACAAGTTCTATCTTTAAAATCACATTTAAATATTTGGTTCTCTTTTATATGGTTTATTTTTTACATTAATGACCTAAATCTAGATTGCGACAATTGCGACCAAATCGGAAAATTCTAAAAAGCGAGGAAACCCGATTTCCGGTGCCGGTAGCATTAGACGAATGCGGTAAATTGCGGTCTAATGCGAACACATTCTAGGATGGCCTTGCATTAGGCACCATAATGCGAAATTTCAAATGCAATGCAATGATGCGTGCAATTTGCGCAATGATGTGCACATTTATAAACCAAGCGTGCATCTAAGGTAATAAACTTTCATTTGTTTATTTGTGTTGCTGAACATATAATTTAGATTACTTTCAATATTTTCAGGTTTAATGAACACATATTTTATAGTTAGGTAATACAAAAATCGTGTTTTTAATAGTTCATTGAAGTTTTCATATATTTTTATAAGTTCTTTGAGCTTAAAATGTCACATTTCATAAGTTTAGTAACTTAAATGAATAAAATAAAGTTTGTTAGTATAAGCGCATTTTTTTTTTAAAAGTTTAGAAACATATTTTGATTGCAACACCGGGCAGGTGTAATTGCATGATCAAGTGAGGTAGGGTATATCAGACGAGTGTAAAAAAGCCTCATACAAAGCGAAGCTTTTTGAAGACTAAAACAATCTAGAGTAATCAGTAATAACTTGTAGAATATTCATTCTTTGTGTTTTTAGAATATTTCCACGAGTCCTCTAGAATATTTTGATGCAATGTTTGCAGAGGCCTCAAACTATATAAAGAGAGAAAGTGTCTCATTTGTACCAATTACGTCTTATTTAAATCAAACATGTAGCTTTCTTGAGATGGTGTTTCCCGACAAGGAACCCATCAATAACATAATGATTGGCATGAGTTCGTTTCATAACCAAATAAATAAATAAATAAAATCATAAGAGCCCTATAAAACCAACCTCGTCCTGTAAAAGAAAAACGGATACTTGATTTAATGCAAATCACATATTATTTGAAATTTTCTATAAACACATACGACATATCCAATCTAGCATGTCAATTTAATTACGGCTTAGCGTGATTCAACTCTCATTTGTTGAAGTGAGAACAACTGATGTTGATGAACGACTGCTAATACGCCTTTTTTTTTTCGGTAAATTACATACGAAAACTAACAAGGTCATATCAGATCCAATTACCTAAACTAATTTCTTGATGATCAATGATCAATTAATTATGCACAAGGTACATATGCATACATATCTTTAAGTTAAACAATCAAAACTCATCTACGCGCGAACACACAAAATCAAGTGCAAATTAACTCAAAGCAAGTTTTCGCGTTGTTTTAACTTTCTTGATGGTCAAGTTTTCCTAATTAAACTTCTTATCCCATCCAAAGTACATGAAAACATTGGTACGTGATTCAAAACCCATATGAATAAACACAAGATCATATCAAATCCAATTCGGTTGAACACGCATGCATATCTTTAAGTTTATTGATGATCATTTTTTACTGAAATATATATGACCCTAGTATGTAATTCATGCATATTATTAACAAGAAAATGTACGTGATGGTTAATCAAAACCCATATCAAGCTAGCACATACTCAAAGAAATTAATTTGTAACGTCCTCTTAATTGTTTAACTTTCTTGATGATAATTTTTTACTGAACCTCTGATCCCATATTCCAAAGTACGTCAAAACTTAATTGGTGAATAAACACGTAAAAATCATATCTAATCCAATCACCTAAAACTAATTTCTTGATAATCAATGATCAATCAATGCACATGCATATCATTAGGTTAAACAATCAAAACCCATATACGTACACATGCACAAAATCACATTTGCATCACATTATCTAAAAGTTAATTAAACAATCATATCACGTACAATATTTAAAATTTTAACGACAATAATCAACACACAATTCGTAAATATGAACATGCAATCAAAACTCATAAGTTAACAAAACCATATCCCATTACGTAACACTATAACAAGTAACATCATATCGATCTAATAATTATACGTTAATTCAAATCTTACAAAAGATTTTGATGGTGTACAAATCTTCTTTCCAAAACGTTTTGGGATCTTCGGCTGTCATCATTATTGAATAAACACCTGATCGAGAATTAAACGAATAGTATTTGCAGTACATGCCACGACAGAGTTTCAATGGAAAGTATACATAGGCGGGAAAAATCTGTTATCAGACTGATGATGTGATTGTGAGATATTGTGACTCAAGTTTACAAAACAAACTATATGTAGGCAGGAAAAATTTGTAATGGGAATTATTTATTTTTGTTCTTGCCCTTTGAATTGCACAATATTTACATTTAGTCCTTTACATTGTATTGTTGCGTTACTATTAGAGTGGTTCATGTCCATAGCATATATATCCATTAAGTCCCTAGTCAAATAAGCTCATTATCTATATAATGGACCATATCATGAACAGGCCCAAGGGCCCCCATCTTATCACCCTAGTTCCACCCTATATATACCATATGATATAGTGAATTAGGGCAAGCAACTAAACAAAACACATACAAGCCTCTTCCAACAAAGCGCACACACACTTCACTTGACAACCTCCTTAGGCTCATTCTTCACAAAAACCATTCTCTTCATCCTCTCCTACGAGATGGAGACGAAGTTACCCAAAACCCTTCTCTTCACTCTCTTCTATGAGGTAAGACGAAGATACACGGTCGATGTTAGTGTTACCCCGAGTACATGAACATATTCCTTCTCACGAGGTCCTTACCGTTCTACATGAGAAACCCGAACATCCGACCTCCACCGGGTCCTTACTCGACTTATACCCGTTTCACACCACATGATACGTGAAAACATATATTAAAGGACTAATCATTGAATTAGCATGTAAAATAATTAACAAATAATTTCAAGAATCATATATCTTATATCAAAAACCATTATCCATATATCATATTAACAATTAATAATAGCAAACATGATTGAATAACGTCATATAATCAAAAATTACACGTTATTAGCACGTAAAAATTGCATAAACCCTTGGTTTTCGTTCTACCAATTTTAAAGATCATAAAGATCGAAACTTTTTACTCTAAAAATCGCCCAAAGGGAAATCAAGAACGATAAAACCAAGCATACAATTGACAATATATACAATTTAACGTGTTTTAGGTAATATACTACACTAGTTAACGGCTCGTGGTGCCACTGTTGAAGTTTAAGCATATTAATCGCATAATATAAACCTAAATAATCACAAGTACGCAACGATTAAAGATCAAATAGTGCAAGTAATTACCCTAATTAAAATTAACTTGTTTACCTTTTCTTGCTGTGCAAGTAATGAAGAACAAGATCAAACAACGGGTACTAATTTCCCCTTAGGTTGGATCGATCAAAATCAAGAACCCTAAGTTAGGGTTTGTGTTTGGATCAATTGGAATAAACCACGAAGAATCAAAGATTGATTCCTCTAAGTTTTCACACATACGTTTTACTAACGATTCAATTAGAATGCTAGTTCTCCAAAACCCAATAAGCAGTTAAATCACTTTGATCTTGAAACCAAAACCGAACCTAGCCTTTGATGGGGTGTTCGATCGGATTCCAGGATAAAAGGGAGAAGAGAAGAAGAAAGACTTGCTTTTAGGTTTCAAGATGTAACTAAAAATGAATAAAGGATTCAATATATATAGTTACAATAACTTGGAGCCCAAGAAAGCAATCCCACCTCCTTAAGGAGAGGGTTTCGTCTGCCTATAGGGGAGGGGAGGATTTCTAGATCCTCCACTCCTCTATTTTACAACCGGGTCCTTATTTTTTCGTCTAACGACCGTTAGTAACGCCCGTTAAGTAACTATTAATTTAATGACCGTTAAAGTTTGTTGTTTAAATAACAATTAATATAATACTTTATATATATTAATTATATAAATTTAATCTCAAACGTAACGCGTGCGATCCCATAAGCTTACGTACTATCCGAGCATACGTTTACGAAATATGTTCATATTTCAACAACTCTGGATCTAACAACCCATAAAATCCACAATTTTTCTTCTTATCCTAACATATATATAGTTCAAATCAGTGACTAACAAAAACAATTACGATAACTTAAATAAACAATATTAATAAACATACCCTTATGGGACACGACTTGAATCTTCTACCAAGATTTAAAGGCAAGATTTAAAGGGGTTCAAGATATTTGTTCTTTAATTGGTATTGGACAATCACAATGTGTTTGCATCTATGAGTTCTCAAAGGGTCTTTCGTCTAGATCTAGAAGTATAAGCTAAAGAAGACATTTTTTAGGGTTTGTGAATTTTGTGAAAAAGGGGTAATAAGGTTGGAAGAGTTATAAGGTAGGGTTGTGTGGCTTAGTACAGTTGGACGACTAAAAAAAATGACGTGGCAGGAAACCGGCTCCACGGTAGGACAAACAAGTTTCGCCGGTCACACAGTACACATAAAAGACGAAATTTGTAAGCATTATGTTTTAATACTAGAAAAAAAAAACAGCTACACAAAATAACAAAAAATGACAAGTTGTATACATTTGCAAGCCATTAGACAAAGAGAAAAAATAAGTGTTGAGAACAAAAAAGGGATATTTCTTAATGAGTATTCGTTAGACTAAATCACAAAGACGATGAAAGGGCTAGCTCAGCCCAAGCTAACGATGAGGCTTTGAGCATTTTTATGAGCTTATATGGGCCTAAAGTTTGAATGTTACATTTTTATATGCCTATTTTTCAATATAACAATAGGTATTCGATTACTAAACTATCCTTAGATGGAGCAAAGGGCATGTATTATTTTGTTTTTGTAGTCACAAAACAGTCACCCCAAAACCTGTTCCTAGGTAGGGCAGCGCCGTTTTACTTCTCCGAGGTAATTTTCTCTTATAAATATCTCTTCTTTTTTCTTGATATATAGTTTATGGTTTTTTTTTTACTAGTCTTGTGATTTTTGTGTTATGTTAAATCTGAAAACGATATAAAAAAGTCAATAAAAATAGACAGAATTGTATTTTTTATGGATTTAAAAAAATACGTGATTTGATATTAGAAATACCCTGATAGATGTACATAAATTTAAAAATTAGTTATTAAATAGTCCGATCTTAATTATGGTACATGCAACTCAAAAAAATGACAATCAATCGTTAAAATCGTTGACACCCATACCCTCTTTTTTTGAAGCTTTTTGATTTGTTTAGATTAAAAGTGTAAATTTATTCTAAGACATCTAGAAATGAAGGGTAAACACTAATTGGAGAGAGTAACTTTTTTTAGCTTAAATAGAAAGAAAAACTTGTTTAATTAGCAAATCACATCCAACACACATCGGTTTTAAAATCCTAAGTTCTTTACTGTTCTTATATGGAGACATTTATAAGTTAGCACCCTTGTCATATATGAGTTAGTCTTAGGGTATTTGATATCTTTAATTTGCAGGCGTTGCGTGACTTTGTTATAAGTTATGACGGGATGGTCGGATATGTTGCCTGAAGTACTTGATATCATAGCACGTAAACATATTACTTCCTACGAAGATTATCCGAGTTTTGCAGGTGTGTGCAAGTCTTGGCGTTTAGCGGCCACAAGAACATACCACAACTCGAATGGACCTCCTTCACGGTTGCCATCTTTAATGCTTTCAGTTAAAACTGGAGATGATAAGGAGTCTCGTGAATTATTCCTCCTCTCAAACAAGAGAATCCGCAAGATAAGACTGCCTGAAGCATATGGGAAGATATGTATGTCTTCTTGTGGGTGGCTCCTAACTGTTGGAGAAGATTGTGCTACACAACTCATCAATCCTTTATCTCGTGAAATCATTAACCTTCCAAAGGTACACACCTTTCCAGAGTTCATTCATCCTTTAGAATGGGATATCACCATCTCAAAGGTAGTCCTCTTGATGGAATCAAAATTGGTGCTTGTAATATACGATTTTTCGAGGAAACTAGGGTTTTGCCATATTGGAGATAACAAGTGGACATCTGTTGAACACCCTTTCAACAACTCTCTATTCGATATTACTTTCTACAACGGACAAGTTTATACTTTTGACAGTTACAAGATCCAAGCATGCAATGTTAATGGGAAACATCCAACAGTCTTGGTTGATGTAGCAACGATGCCAGAAGATGTTTATGATCAAGCTGGTCATGTGGATTCACAATCAGCTTATATAGTTGGACTAGACGATGGTGAGAGGAAACAGTTGTTAGTAATTATCAGATTTTTCAAACTTAACAAGACAAAGAGATTTAAAGTTTTGGCTTATGATTTGGAAAGTGGGAAATGGTCAAAAGTGAAGGATTTTGGTAGGAGAACTTTGTTTGTGGGATTCAGTTCGTCGTTTTGGATGGAGGACACTACGGGGGTGATAAAGGGTAACTGCATATACTACACAGAAGGAGGGATTTATCATTTGTTCGATGGAACCATTGAACCTCATTACACAGGAGAATCAGGTAGCCATTTTACACCACCTATATGGCTTCAATCCATGTGAATTTTATATACGATGTAACGAAGATCTTTCGAACGGCGTTAATCATATCCGAGTATTATAATTAGTTTTTTAGATTAGTTTGAGTTCTATGGCAGAAGTCGTTGCTCAAATTTGTTATATAGTACATTGTGTGGTTGCTTGTTTTGTTCTTGATAAAAAAATGGTGCTTCTTTTGTCACATTCGAGTAACCTATAATTATAGTTTAACGCAGAATGTGAATATATGTTTCGGAGCGGCTCAACGTCTCGTTATTTCCCTATACATGTTGCTACAGTATGCAACTTTAAAAAAAAGAAAAGAAAAAAAAAATCCTCTTGAAATTTTATTTGTCCATGATCACTCATTTTTGCATAAGAGCAATGGCTTGTTTCTAGAAACAATCAAATACAATGGTTCAGGAAATTAATATCTGATTTTGTGCTTGGAATTTAGTGGTAGTCGTGCTGCAACTCTGGCCTTGGGTGGAAAACTGTGCATATACACGGACTTGAGCTTGTTTTCCATATGAAATTTTTGGGGATTTGTTCTCAGAAGGTGTTTTGAGTTGATTAAGTCGTTTTAATCAATTAATTGGTGGATCTTGAGGTGCATCTGGTATTTTTCCCTAATTCTTGAAATTAGGGTTTGGCTGTTGATTGGTTGTGCTTTATTGATCGTTTGGTGGGTTGCGTTCTTGACTAAGTGAATCATGAACCTAAGCCTGAGTTTAATTCCGCTGCTTCTTAGATTATTGCGTGCACTGTAACACCTCTCGCAATCTTCTTTGTTATTTATGTTTTATTTTTCTTGCATTAGAATGCTGGAGGATACGATTAGAAAACATTGGAAGTTGAGATTGTGATATTGGTGGTTTGTGTTATCTGAGGTGTTGTGGTGTTTATCTGTTTTCTTCATTGTTATATCACCTTGAGTGGCAAGGAAAGCCTGGGAACTACTTTCTCCTATTTGCTTGTGTGTTTGATTGACTGTTTCTTTGTGTGGACTGATTATCATGGCTCTTCATGGTTATACCGATGATAAGCATGAAGCTTTTGTTAATTCTGATGGTGATCCTATCACCTTGATTAGTAATCTTGATTTGAGTCACCCTTTACATGTACATCCTAATGATTCAGCTTCTTTAACTGTTGTCTTTATAAAACTTAAAGGGACTGGAAACTACAATTTCTGGTCTTGTACTATGTTGTTAGCCTTTTAGGGTAAAAATAAGACTGGTTTTATTGATGGAACTTGTAAAAGATCTAATACTGACGAGGTTTTGGGTAGACAATGGGACATGGTCAATGCTATTGTTTTAGGTTGGATCTTAAACTCTACTGAGTATTTCAGAAGAATTGTTTTTGGGTCAAAGTTTTTCAAAAAGGGCTTCCCATGTGTGGGAAGAATTAAAAGGAAATTTTGATAGAGTTTATGAGTCTGTTACTTTTAACCTACACACTAAAAATAACTCTTTATTACAAAATGGTTCTACCATTGATGAATACTTTAATAAACTCAGTACCTTGTGGAAGCAGTTTGATGCTTTAGTGCAGTTACCTAGATGCACTTGTCATGCTGTTGCAGATTTTAAAAAACATAATCAACTTATGAAGTTAATGCAGTTTTTAATGGGGCTTGATGACTCTTACATGCAAATAATAAGTAATATACTATCTAGAGACCCATTAACTGACATTAAAAGTGCTTATGCTATTATAACTAGTGAGGAGTCTCACAGAGCTGTTGTTACTGGTTCAGGGGCTGGTACCTCATAAAGGTCTCAGTCATCTGTATTTAATTCCAATGTGCCTAATAGAGGAAATTTTCAGATGTCCCAAACCTCTGGTGCTTCCTGTAGACCTAATAATGTGCCTAGACCTAATAATATTGGAAATAGAAGGACTGCTGGTGGTCCTACTATGGTTTGTAAGCATTGTGGTTTTAATAGGCAAACTGTTGATAGATGTTTCAAATTGATTGGGTACCCTACTGATTTTGGAAAAAGAAACGATAATTCTGGATTTAATTCAAATAATAGTAATCATGGTGCTCAAAATTTTAATAAAAGATTTGCAATTCTGTTGGTTCTAGCTCTACTTTAACTTTTTCTGATGAATAAATTTCAAAAATTTTATCCTTGATTAAAGATACTTATGGTAGTGATAATGGAAAAGGAAAATGTGTTCATGCCAATATGGCAAGTATAGTTTTTAATGACAGCAAATTTTTCAATCAAAACTTCAACATATTCTTTTGTAATACTAGTAAAATCAGGTCTGCACTTGTTGCAACTGGTATTATTGTTGAATATGGTGCTAACCATCATTTAACATATACTGATAAGTATTTGGTTACTGTAATTGATATTTCCAAACTAGGAGTTAAAGTTTCACATCCAAATATAACTAAAGTTGTAATTACTAAGGTAGTAAATATGATTTTAACCAAACACTTAACTCAATATGATGTTCTTGTTGTATCAGAATATTGTGTAAGCTTAATGTTTGTTCATAAAGTGGCTAGAGACAACAAATTTGTTATTGCTTTTGATGAGTCTAAGTATTATGTCTTACCTCAGGATTTGAAGGGAATGAATGTTCTGGGGATTGGTAAATAGAAGGATGGTTTAGCTTAGTTTGATGGAAATCAAGGTATTTGTAACACCCTGTGAACGACACGACTTAAAATACTCAAAAAATTAAATTTTTTTGTGCGGAAACGACAAGTCTATAACGGCCTTTCTGTCACTATTTAATAAACTGATAAAAACATATTATCAACCAGCCCTTGAGACTATTTTTAAATGAAAGTAGACTCAAAGACCTTAAATACGACGGGTGGCATGACCTCTAACGACTTACAGTTTAT
This sequence comes from Chrysanthemum lavandulifolium, assembly GCA_022545495.1. Taxonomy (NCBI): domain Eukaryota; kingdom Viridiplantae; phylum Streptophyta; class Magnoliopsida; order Asterales; family Asteraceae; genus Chrysanthemum; species Chrysanthemum lavandulifolium. Next base: position 28,301,704 of record CM040246.1, read on the forward strand.
TTTAGGGCAAATGTTTTTAAAAGGTATCATACTTGCCATCATTTGCTTTTGTGGGTACTGAACAAATTTTTTTGCTTTTCTGGAACTTTCTTTTAAATTCATCCTTTTTTAGGTATTTTGAAATTTTTGGACATTTTTGCCCCTTTTAGTTAATAGAATTTTTATTCTTGAAGGGCAAAAATATCACAAAGTACCCTAAAAAGAACGAATTTAAAAGAAATGTACCCATAAAAGTAAAAAACATTTATTCACTACCTACAAAAGCAAATGGTGGCAAGTATGATACCTTTTAAAAATATTTGCCCTTTATTTTATACAAAATAAACAAAACGGACAAAACTGTAAAACCCTTCTTGTGCACTTGGACCCCTCTTGGGCACGTATTCCCTTCTTGGGCACTTATACCCTTTCTAGGCATTTTTACCCTTCCTGGGAACTTATACTCTTCCTGAGCACTTATACTATTACTATATTCCATACTAGTTGAAAGACCCCGTGAATGACACGAATTAAAATACTCAAAAAAATCGAAATTTTTTGTGCGGAAACAACAAGACTATATTAGACCTTCTATTACTATTTAATACAGTGATAAAAAAACCTATTATCAACCAGCCTTTGATACTATTTTTAAATGAAAGTAGACTCAAAGACCTTTAAATCGACGGGTGGTACGACCTCTAACGACTTACGGTTTATTTTATACAAAAAAAAAAAAAAAACCCTCTTATGCACTTGGACCCCTCTTGGGCACTTATTCCCTTCTTGTGAACTTGTACCTTTCACGAGCATTTGTACCCTTCCCGGCACTTGTACCCTTCCTGGCACCTTTTTCTTTCTCAAAATGTCCGTAAGACTTTTATAACATTACATAACATAAAAAATTCCAGAATTTATAAATATAACATAAAACACATAAAAATGTATAAACTTGGTCTCCAAGACCGGCGGAAACGTACTCTCCAAAGTGACGGGTGTTTTGCCAAACACCCGTTTTGATCTGTTTGCATACACAACTTAAACATAACTCTTTTAAAGGCTTTAAGATCTGCATAATGACTCTTAAACCATTTCAAAGACTTGACATTACAAATATTTAACCCATTAAGACTCTCGGGGAACAACTTTGACTTCGAGCTCGGTATTCTACCTAAGCTCCTATTTGCATACAAACCTTCTACCATCCACCTTAGCAATCCATAAGTCTTAGTCCAAGCTTTACCGGCTTAGCATGAGCACCTGTAAACATGGTAAACATCTAAACCGTAAGCACGAGGCTTAGTAAGTAAAATGATCATAACATAATATTATAATTATTCACACATAACACATCACAAGTCACAACTCATTAATCCATTACAATCATTAAACATTAACACATACCTTAACCTCTTTAAGCATTATCATTCATTCTCATCAACACCTAGCACTCTTAAACCATTTTCCATACTATACTATTCCTTTCTTTGCTAGTTATGCTAAACTAGTCCTATACTCACTTTCATTTAAGCATAAACATTCCAAGTCATTCAATTACCGTAACATAACAAGTCACATAACACATAATGTATAAAATTATAATAATATCACATCATGATCGGTTTACTTACCTTGATTCCAAGCTAATGAAATCAAGAACATCATCTACTTCGTCATCAACCTCTTCTTCACATCCTAGGTTAAATCATTATAACATTAAACACTTAATATTCATAGTTAAATAACTATAATCATGGTTTATATAATCATATCTCATCTCTAAACATTTCGAACCATCATATAATCATATAATGATTATATGATAATCAACCCCATTAAATTATTAACTTAGTTCAATAAAACTTATCCCATAATCATCATAACTTCTTTAATTAGCTTATGATAATCTTTTACCCAAATTCCCAATTGCTATCAAGAACCCTAATTCTTGAATTCACCAATTAACTTAAGATAAAGGATTACTTACTTGAAAGGATGATTAGTACTAATTTATTTCTTGATTTGGAGCACTAATCGTTCATCAATTTGATCATTGAAAAACCTTGTTCTTCCTACCTCTTCTCTCTAAACCGTACACATACGCACCCTTACATTTTTCTAGAACACTTCTGATAAAAGACTTTCGTAGGTGACAAGTTTGGCTAATTGACACATTAGGTCCCTAAAGTCCTTTTCTTACTATTTTGGCCACAATAACTTTATAACATATTTACTACATGACAACATTAGTCCCTTAAGTTCATCTTTCTTATAATTGTGAGACATCATAATTTCTATAACCATTTACACAATCTTTAATATCTTTAGTTTGACTATCGGTTTTGACTAATCAATCCCGTAAGTCCTTAAAACTTACAAAAGTCATAGTCAATCATTCAAATGGCATTTTTGTAATAAATACTTAGGCCCGGTTTCAGGGTGTTATATTATTGACTTAGAATTTAAGAATTTTAAGTTTGATTGTCATTTGTCTAAAGTTTATGGCACTACAGGCTTGGTCATCATTCTGATCAAGTTTTAACTATGCTTAAAAATGAAAATAGTTTTGAAAATAACAATGATAATGAACCTGTGAAATTTTTTAAAAAGCTAAACAAACTAGGGAACCTTTCCCTTTAAGTGAGCACAAATCTATTGTGCTTGCTGAACTTATTCATCTTGACCTTTGGGGACCTTATTGGGTGGTTAGTAAGGAAGGTTTTAGATACTTTCTTACGATGACTTTACTAGAGCTGTGTGGGTCTATTTTATCAAAACTAAAGATGAGGTGTTTGATTGTATTATAACTTTTTTAATCTAATAAAAAACCAGGTTAACAAAACTGTTAAGACTTTCAAAAGTGATAATAGTACTGACTTTGTTAATCACAGATTTTCTGAGTTTTGTGCTAAAAATGGTATTCTACATCAAACATCTTGTGCTTACACCCCACAACAGAATGGGATTGTGGAAAGGAAACATAGGCATCTGCTAAATGTTGCCAGATCCCTTCTGTTTCAGGGGGAATTCCTCTTAATTTGTGGTCTGAATGTATTCTTACTGCTTGTAACTTGATTAACATGTTGGCTTCGTCAGTGCTGAATGAAAAATCACATTATAATTTGATAACTATTTCTGTGGACAAAAGTAGTGATCATGAAACAAATTATGACTGAGGATCATGACATACTCTGTGATGATTTAAATAAATATGCAGCACCTCATGTTGAGGGCAGCAACTCTTCTCCTAATTGTAGTCCCACTATTGACCAAAGTGAAAGTGATTTGGGGCACTTTTATGGTTCCAATGGTTCTGCCTTAGAGAATGAGATGGTTGCAGCTCATGAGAATGAAACTGAGTTCGATCCTATAAATGAAAATGAAGCTGCTAATTCTGAGGGTATCAATATAAGTTTTAAAACACAGAAACAAATCAAAATTTTCAAAATCAACCTTTGAGAAGGTCTGAGAGGACATCTGTTTTTCCAAATAGATACAATGAGTTTGTTGTTGATTCAAAAGTTAAATATGGTATTGAAATATTTTTGAGTTATTCAAAACTAAATCCCAAAAGTTTTTGCTTTGTAACATAAATAAAAGTTTTGAACCTAAAACTATGAACAAGCATGTACATTTTAGAACTGGGTGGAAGCAATGAATAAGGAAATGTATGCATTGTATGGTAATGGTACTTGTGAAATTACTTATCTTCTTGAGGGAACAAAGGCCATAGGAAGTAAATGGGTGTTCAAAATTAAGTATACATAATGTGGTGAGGTTAACAGATATAAGGCTAGATTAGTGGCTAAGGTTTATAACTAGAGATAAGGGGTTGACTTTTATGAGATCTTTTCTCATGTGGTTAAGATTGTTACTGTTAGATGTTTAATTAACTTAGCAGTTTAAAACCAATGAGCTTTATTTCAATTAGATATTAACAATGCCTAACTGTATGGAGACCTTGATGAAAAGGTTTATATGACTTTACCTGTAGGATATTATGATCCTCATGATAAAAGAGTTTGCAGGCTAAAAAAAGTCACTGTACGGGCCTAAACAAGCTCCTAGACAATGGAATGCTAAGTTAACTAGTGTTCAATTAGAGAATGGTTTCAAGCAAATTAAGAGTGATTATTCCCTTTTTACCAAACATGAGTCAGGTATCTTTATTGCTTTACTTGTTTATGTAGATGACATCATCGTTACTAGTAATAATCTTGAAGAAATTGAATGTTTTGAAGAGTCTTTAAAATCTAAGTTTCAAATTAAATATTTGGGAAAACTGAAATATTTTTTGGGTATTGAAGTTTTAGACACAGATAAAGGCTTGTGTCTAACACAAAGAAAATATTGTCTTGATCTTCTTTATGATTTTAGGTTACTTGCTTGTAAACCATCTTTTACCCCCATTAGAACAAAATTTTGTTATCATTAATGAACCATCTGAGTCTGATCCAATTATTGACAAAATTACTGAGTATCAAAAATTAATTGGAAGATTTATTTACTTAACCCATACAAGACCTGACATTTCTTATAAAATGCAACTGTTTGAGTCAATTAATGCATAAACCTTTAAAGTCTCATCTTAAAATTGCTTTGAAAGTATTAAGATACTTGAAAGGGTCTCATGGGTTGGGTATTCATATTGTCAGGTCTGCAAATACTTCTCTTGAAGCATTTGTGGATGCAGATTGGGCAAAATGTATTGTAACAAGGAAATCAGTAACTAGATATTGCTTAAACTTAAATGGTTCCTTAGATTCTTGAAAAAGTAAAAAACAAAACACCCTCTCAAATCATCAGCACAAGCTGAATATAGAGCTTTAGCTTCTGTGACCTTTGAGATTGTTTGGGTCCTTAAAATCTTAAAGGACCTGAACTGGGAACATTTTATTCCTGTTAAGGTATATTGTGACAGTCAAGCTGCTATTAAGATAGCAGCTAATCAAGTTTTTCATGAAAAACTAAACACTTAGAAATTAATTTACATTTTGCATAGAAAAATGTTTAGCAGGTGTTTTAGAAACAAAAAAGATTATATCAGCAGAACAAACTGCTGATATTTATACTAAAGGTCTTGATAAATTTGAGCATAATAAACTGGTTTTAAAACTCGGTTTGCATGATGTGTTCCAGGCTAAGATTAATGGGGGATGCTAAAATAGTAATCTTGCCTATAAATATTACAATGACTTATTATATCAATGTTTGTATTTTCAGTTATGAAGAGATGTTCTTTGAGAGCTAATTGATACTTGCTAAGAAGTTTGAGGGCTGGTTTTGTCAAGCTGGAACTAGGTAGAGACTATACAAGATGTCAAGACAAAGGAGTCTCATATAATCTCATCTGCTCGATCTTTCTCTATCTATAGGATTTTCATACTCATTCTCTCTCAAATACTGTAAACCCTAGATTGTGTAGCTAATCATCTTGGTCAGTTTAGATTCTCTTAAGTTATTGCTTTGATTTCTGATTGAAATCAGATTCTGTTGTTCTTGTTATCTACTCATTGAGATCAGTTTGGAGTATACTTTTGATTTTTGGGATTAATAAAAGTTTGGTTTAGAGTTTTATTGTGTTTCTTTACACAAGCATTTCAAAACATTTATCCTTTCTAAGCTAAAAACATTAGCTAACCTTGTTCATGCATTCCCAAGCTTTGTAACATCTCCCACTGAGGAGTTGGAAAGTCTCTGCGTCGTGACCTTCGTTGTTGTTCCTAGTGACAATCACGTCTTAGCATACGTATGTAGTCTTTGGTGATAGTATTCTCAATATCAGCTCGTGCACAACTGCCTAAAGGGTATTTCTCATCAAACTCATTTGATGATACAACATAAAAACTTGATTCGGTATTCCGTGGTCATTTTAGCAACTGATATTCATTGTACATCTCCGTTGAATATGGAGTTTTCAGTTTTAAGAGCAATATCAAGACAGACTGCACCTACGATAATTAAAGTAACAATACTACATAGTAAATATACAGATTTGTTATGTTCATGCTCTCTCCCACGTCTCGCATCATAGCATTTCCTTGAGCCCTCATCAATCAGACACCGATACGCCTTGTTAACTTTCTTGAATGCCTCTTCCGAACCATATACTTTTTCCTAGTTCGGATGAACCATCAATGATATTTTCTTGTAACTTGTAAGTCTTTCCAATACTAAATTCTAATGCTTTCATCTTTGTATCTCTAAGAAAAACATGCAGTTACCAAACGTTATTTAGGCATGAACATGGATTAATCCAAATCATATTAAAATACTTTTAGAACGTGAAAAAAGAGATTTAAAAGACTATTCCTAGCTAACCTCCCAACATGCATAATCTACGAACTGAAAATAACAGAGGGCGATCTTTCTCCTGCCTCGTTACACTGCAGGTTCTCGAAAGAAAGATCTGTAAATGTTTTAGATATCCGATTGAATGACTATTAAAATCTATATTTAAGATGTAGTGATTAAACATTAAGGAAAACACGAATGTTGAGAGGAAAAATACGGAGTATATATCTTAACGATGTTTAGAATCTCTATGTTTCATTTTTTAACGAAATTGAGAAATTAAGATACATGATTATGAAACTATCTATGTCATGTAGTTAGTTACTTATAGAGGTGTCAATTTGGTTCGTGTCAGGTTGGGCAGGTTCGGGTTTGTGGGTTGGTTGGTTTAAAAATCTCAACTCATACCTGACATGTTTAGTTAATTGTGTTAAGAAGTTCAACCCTAACCTTAACACGTTTATTAAACGGGGTAATCGTGTTGACCGGTTCATAATTTGAATATAATTTTGATGATACATATCTAATATAGTAAGTTGTATATAAGAAACATTTTAAGCAATACGATAAATATTTTGATATAAGTATATACTATTATCAAATATTTTAGAAAACGATATACCATAAGATAGAGGTACTAAATAGTCGGATCATATTATAATGAAATTAAACACATAACTTCCAATATTAATTTTTTTTAATCTATTTTTAAACTAGTTGACGGGTTGTAATCGGGTTGAGAATCTCAACCCAAACCTAACCTATTTATTAAACAGGCAAGTCGTGTCAACCTATTTTCAACCCGAACTTGTTTAGTCTCGAACCTAACCCGTTTATTTTTGTGTTTGTTTCGGATGCGGTTTCGGATCGTGTCAGGACTTGAGACCCCTAGTTATTTACATAGCAAAATGTTCTAAAATCTGAGCCCTAGCAAGAAGAAATTCGGGCCGAAGAGCTGGGCCAAAATGGAACAAATAAATTGTTGAGTCATCGATAAGTTTAATATACAAAGATATTGTCCAACGAGCAGGGCCGTCTCGTGAATTTCAGTGGCCTCGTGCCATTATAAAAAAGAGGAACTCAAACACACACATAATATACATATCTATAAGTAGTGCATGAATTAATTAAGCTCGAGTATCATATTGTGTTCATATATATAATAGAAGTGCATGAAATTTGGTGGCTCTGTGCAATCGCACCTCTTGCACTCCCCTAAAGCCGGCCTTGCCAACGAGTGCCACATCGATTAAACTAAATTTATAAAATTAATACTTTTATATATATCAACAATTGCATTTAATACACATAAATTAAACTGATAAATTACAATGACTATATCTTATTTTTAATTAAATAAACTAAAAGTTTCCTCTTGTAGTACTTTGACACGAAAGCACCCAAACACATATGAAAATATGTCACTAAATTTTTTTAGAACATGCGTCTAAGGTAATAAACTTTTCATTTTGTTTATTTGTGTTGCTGAGCATATAATTTAGATTACTTTTTATATTTTCAGGTTTAATGAGCACACATATTTTATTGTTAGGTAACACAAAAATTGTTTTTTTTAAAGTTCATTGAAGTTTACGTATTTTTTATATGTTCTGTGAGCTCAAAATGTCATATTTTATAAGTTCAGTAACTCAAAATGTCATATTTTATAAGTTCAGTAACTCAAATGAATAAAATAAAATTTATTACTATAAATATATATGTATGTTTTTTAAAGTTTAGTAACATATTTGATTGCAACACCGGGCACGGCACGTGTAATTGCATGATCAAGTGAGGTAGGGTATATAGTGTAAAAAAGCCTGATGCAAAGCGAAGCTTTTTGAAGAATAAAAAAATCTAGAGTAATCAGTAATAACTTGTAGAATATTCATTCTTTGTGTTTTTAGAACATTTCCACGAGTCCTCTAGAATATTTTCATGTAATGTTTGCAGAGGCCTCAAACTATATAAAGAGAGAAAGTGTCTCATTTGTACTAATTACGTCTTATTTAAATCAAACATGTAGCTTTCTTTGAGATGGTGTTTCCTGACAAGGAACCCATCAATAACATATTGATTGGCATGAGTTCGTTTCATACCAAAAAAAAATAACAATAAATAAATAATAATAATCTTAAAAGTCCTATCAAAACCAACCTCGTCCTGTAAAAGAAAAACGGACGCTTGATTTATTACAAATCACGTATTATTTGAAATTCTCTATAAACACATACAACATATCCAATCTAGCATGTCAAATTTAATTACGGCTTAATGTGCTTCAACTCTCATTTGTTGAAGTGAGAACAATTGATGTTGATGTATGACTGCAGGTACGCTTTTTTTTGTAAATTACATACGAAAACTTACAAGATCATATCATTTTTTTTTGGTAAAGGGTTACCCAGGTAAATTGTATTACACCAAAAATCGTTGAAGTACAAAAGGATAAGGGTGAAGTCCCTTATCTCAGTCCAAAGATGGACACTTACAAGCACCAAGTGCTACTAACCAAACACCCTACATAAGAAACACACATCAATCTTATGACAATGCATTTCTCATGATGACACATCTTCGAATAGATAATATTCGTGTATGCAGAAACCCTACATTGCAGCATGTACCCTGACTTCCAAGGAGGACACAGATCTTCCATGATATCACTAATAGCAGCATCAAGATGCTAGTAATCGTCCCAATAAAGTACCCAAAAAGCGTGTTTGCACAAAAGCTCACACACTACTTTCGTTTTATAACAACCACCTGTTCACGAGCACAAACTCGCCAATATTCTATAATATAATCTCTGAAATGCCATAAATAATATGTGGTTATTACGAGGACCTACGGACACCCGCCTACTCAGATCCTACTTCCAAATTACTTGCACCAGGCACCAATCTACACTTGTGTTAGGCGTGCGTACCTGCAGGAACCCCAACAATCTCTAAGACCCCAAACCTGAACCAAAAACGACCTACACTAAGGGTTAGAACCACCACTTCCAATGATGATCACTAGAAACCACGTGATTCTCCACATAGCATCGTAACCCTAACATGGAAGTAGGGTTTCGTCATCCCCTCTCTCATAAACCCACGAACAAAACCACCAACACAACAGGAACAATCAACGAGCAGGACCAAAGTGTATTAGCAGAAACCCTAGAAGAGTTTGCAGCAACACCAAGAATAGAGATGATGATCTAATGTAAGCCATGATCAGAACCGGATCAATTATCTAAAAAACAACGGCTATAGAAAGAAAATACTAAAAGGTTTAAGTTGATCCAAAACAAGCCAAACACCCAGGACACACGATCCTCACATTTATTGCAATAATCAGCATGGATCATGGAACACAAATAACCACATCGAAACCCTAATTAATATTATCAATAGACGAAACCCTAAAAATTAAGGTTAGGGTATCGATTGGTTTAACATGGCGATTTACTAATGATGTATAGCAAATCAACGAAGAAACACCACTTCTTTGATAAAAACACATCCCTAAATAACCGATTGCATACCTACAAATGAATTAGATTTGGATTAGATCTGGAATTCGGGAGGCAAAAACCCAAAGACAAAAAATACGAAACTAATATAATTGTTTAAAGGTAGAGAGGCGGTTATCGAGGAAGGTATGGCCGGAAAATCAAGAAGGAGGTGGCGCCGGAAATCACCACATGGAGAGAGAGTTTCTAGGGCTTTATTCTCTTCTAAATTTCACAAGATCATATCATATCCAATTACCTAAACTAATTTCTTGATGATCAATTAATTATGCACAAGGTACATGTGCATGCATATCTGTAAGTTAAACAATCAAAACTCATCTACGCGCGAACACACAAAATCAAGCGCAAATTAACTCAAAGCATGTATTCGTGTTGTATTAACTTTCTTGATGGTCAATTTTTTCTAATTGAACATCTTATCCCATCCAAAGTACATGCAAACATTGGTACGTAATTCAAAACCCATATGAATAAAAACAAGATCATATTAAATCCAATTCGGTTGAACATGCATGCATGCATATCTCTAAGTTTATTGATAGTCATATTATACTCAAGTATATAAGACCCTAGTATGTAATTCATGCAAGTTAATAACAAGCAAATGTACATGTTGGTTAATCAAAACCCATATCAAGCTAGCACATACTCAAAGTAATTAATTAGTAACGTCCTCTTAATTATGCAGGTTGTTTAACTTTCTTGATGATCAATTTTTACTGAACGTCTAATCCCATATTTCAAAGCAAGTCAAAACTTAATTGGTGAATAAACACATACAAAATCATATCAAGTCCAATCACCTAAAACTAATTTCTTGATGATCAATGATCAATCAATGCACATGCATATCTTTAAGTTAAACAATCAAAACCCATATCCGTGCACATGCACAAAATCGTACATTCGCAACCCTTTATCTAAAAGTTAATTAAACAGTCATATCATATACATTATCTAAAATTTTAACGACAATAATCAACACACAATTCGTAAATATGAACATACAATCAAAACACATAAGTTAACAAAACCATATACCGTTATGTAATGCTATAACAAGTAACATCATATCGATCTAACAATTATATGTTAAATCAAATCTTACCAAATATTTTTATCGTGTACAAATCGTTTTTCCAAATGGTTTTTTGGATTTTCGGCTGTCGTCATTATTGAAAAACACCAAATCAAGAATTAAACGAACAGTATTTGCAGTACATGCTATGCCAGAGTTTCAGTGGAAAGTATATATAGGCAGGGAAAAATCTATTATTGATGTGATTGTGAGATATTGTGACTCAAGTTTACAAAACAAACTATATATAGGTTGGAAAAATTTGTTAAGGGAATTATTTATTTCTGTTCTTGCCCTTTGGATTGCATGATATTTACATTTAGTCCCTTTACATTGTATTGTTGTGTTATGGTTAGAGTGGTTCATGTCCATAACAATATATGTCACACTGGATTTTTATAAAAGGGAAATTTTATGAATCGTGTATTTCTTCTATTTTCATGCTTCAAACTCAAAAATGCTAAAGTTTTGTTTATGTGCAGAAAATTTTCCTTAATTTCCTATTTTTTGTTCTTTAGAAAAAAGGAGAGGGTTTCTATCTCTACAAAACAAGTGAAAATTTAAAGGCACTTGGTGGTTTTCTATGACATAATGTGCATATGTCATGGAAGTCATTCCTGAATAACACATACGGGGTATTCAACCGATTCTTTAAATATACTTGGCATGCCACGAATTGTGATTGCAACAAAAATCCTTTATAATTATAAAGATAACTGATAAGACATGGATTAGTGATCAAGAACATATGCATCTAAAAGTGTTGAATTTTACACTTGGTATGCATGTATTGTGTTAGGATGAAAGGAACAAAGTTGTGCAACGTGTTCAACTATAATATCTTGATTTATTATTTCTTGTTTTAAAGAAGCATAATGGTCAAGAGACTTTGTTAAAAGACATTGTGTTATGTTTAAAAGTCAATGTCACCATGTGTATATTATATGTTGGGATAATGATTTTACACTCTTGATGGCGTACCACTCAACAAAAAGGGTTAGCTAGAGAGTTAGTGCACAAAGTCAGTTATAGGGATGAAAAGTCCATTAAATCTTCTAAATATGAGATATCGAAATCCCTTCTAATACAACGTTAGAAGCTTGAATTCAATAAGGAAAGCTTACACTTAAAGATTGGAACACATGTTTTACTATCCTTAGGTATGTGTTCGGACCTGAACGATGAGGATGTTGAAGTTTATCTTCTTAATAATTCTTTTGAAAAAGTGAAAATGGATGGCATGATTAAAATAAACTACCTATGTGAGTAAGAAGTTTTGCCGCATCAATAAGCTTGGACTTGGCTTTATATATACTCATGAATGGATAGGGTTGCATGGCTTATAAAGCGTCAAGTATAAACATTGGAGAAATGTAGAAACATGTGTGTATATTATCTTCGGGTATTTAAATGGATTGACGGGTTCAATCAAGGATGACACTAAAATGATGGTAATATTGTTGGTGCACGAGCGTTGGCTGGTTCTGGAGCGCCTATCAAGGGCGCTAGCGCATACCCTGGGGTGATCATCACCATCTGCACCTCAAATCTCGGCACAGTGGAACGTGTAACCCGCCTGCTATTCCATTCAACTACACTTGTTCCTGTAATCCATAGCCTAACAGAACGCATCAGCGAGGGACAACCCGCCCATATAGCCAGCGGGGAGGATGGCACTACTGGCAAAGACCGTCTGGCGAAAACACCGCAGGCGCGAAATGTGGTAGGCCTGCAACGGGGGAGCATAGGGAGGAAAGGGAGCCCGGACGCAAGACTTGATACACATATATAATTGATCTAAAATGACATAACTTTAGTTTGATCAATCATTTTAAGTAATTGCGATTTACCCAAAGACCAAAAGGATTTCAAGTTAAACTATTAAATGGGTTAGTTGGTGCACAATGTACACTCATGTTGAAACTAATGGTTTTTATCAAGAATTTTGTGTATTTTATGTATCCCACATACGTGGGTAATAGAAGTGAAAGTGAAGCTAGTTACACGAGAAAGGTACAACAAACTTTGGATTTAAATAATTTGAGATCCATAATAAAAAAGTTAGCACTGACGGGCAGATCCTTATTTGCAGGAAGCTAAGTTTCTTATTGATGGATATAGCTAGACACACTCACCATTCCGCTTTTCACACAATGCACAATGTGATATGAGGTAGGGCCAAAATGATGGACCCGTGTCTCAAAAGCTTGAGACAATCTCAAGCAAGCGCCACAGTGTTCCAGTGATCTCGATATGAGGTGGTGCCACTAGAATGCAACAACAACATTAAAGTCATGGTGCCTAATGAAGAAGTTAAGATAGTCGATGGTGCTAATCATTGATCAGTAATAATAGGACGAGAGAAAAAGTTTGTTGCAGATTTGGAAAGTATATAGGATTCTGCCATAATGCAAAGGCTAGCATAAGATCTTATCTTGTATATTAGTCACTAAACATTGTTTAAGTAAAGTTAATCGTGACAGACTTACAGAGAAGACTCGTGTTGAGAGGAAAAATGGGATATTTCTTAATGATGTTTAGGCACATATTGGATGTTTCATTAACAAACAACACTCGGAAATCGAAATGTATAACTATGCTTCAAACTTTGTAATTGTCAATGTAAATTCGATAGTGATTGAAACAAATAAAATCGCAAAATTTTCTAAAATTTGGAGAAAGATAGTTGCAAAATTCCCACAGTTAAAACAAAGAATTTAGGCTGAAGGAAGGGCCAATTAACAACTTGAGAAAATTAAGAAAATCAAAACATTTATTTAAAACACATATACATCAAAGGCCAACAAATTGACTTTGTATGTTATCAATAAAAAAAACTCATAAATTACTAACGAGTACAATTGTCGTCCTTTAGGTTTTGATAAATTATCAATAAAAAAATTCATATACATCAAAGGCCAACGAATCGACACCTTTAGGTTTTCATAATAACAAAATGTAAAACCGTCTTACATTAAAATTGACGTTAACAAGTTTTTAGTCGTAATATTCGATTTCGACATAAATCACACAAGGTAAAAACAAATAAATTTACAATTTGACAAATGATCAAAGGATTAAAATTTTTGTTCAAAGACTTCACATTTTTAATGTGACAAATATTTTTTTTTCACATTTTACAAATTATTTTTGAATTAAAAAGAAATATTTTATTAAAAAAATAAGTGTAAAAATCCCAATAGCTATTCCACCCCAAAAAAAAGTTTGAACATCCTCAAATAAACTTTCACAACTAAAAACGAAAAGAGGAGTATTTTTGTCCGGGACGGTATCACTAAATAGGATGGTATCGTTAAATTTAATGATATTGTCTAATATTTAACGGTACCGTCGCCTGTAACAGTTATTTTTATTTGCCTATAAATAGTGGATCTGATTTCACTCCAAATTCACCAATTTTCGTACAGAACTTTCTGAGTTAAATCCAACCTTTAAAATCTTGATTCTTTGATCATTTAGTTAGTTTGTTTTTGTTTAAGAGTGATCCAATCATCCAACAAAGTGCTCACCTTCATTCCTCTACAAGTTCAAGAGAAGAACACACCGTATCGAGAAGATATAAAGTGTTATAGTATTAGTTTAGTGCACTCACAACACTTGTTACGTACATCTTGTATATTGTTATACATCAAGTTGTTAGTCATCATATCTTGTTAGATTGTGTGGATCATTGTAGTCGTGTAGAGATTGGGTAGATCTTGTGTAGCTTGTGTTGATAGTGTGTAGATCGGGTTGATCACTTGTAGATCGGGTTAACCATGTGTAGATCGGGTGGATCTTGGTAAGATCAGGTAGATCTTTTAGGTTGTTTGATTTGTGAGAAGATCGAGTAGATCGTGAGTGAGATTGGTACTAGCTAGATTAGTACTCAACATTTGGCTTAGTGTCGGAAATTGTGATAAGCGACATTATACAGTTTTCTCCGCCTGAAAGGAGTTTGTTGACATAGTGCTTAGAACTCTCGAGTTGGGTACTCGATGAGTAGAGTAGGGCGAAGAGTAGCTTCGTTACCGAACCACTATAAATCTTGGTATCTTGGTTTGATCTTTCCATCTCTTAATTTTATATTTTGTAGTATTTATTGGTTGTTTACTTTAGTAATGGTATAATTGTGTTCATAT
Source organism: Chrysanthemum lavandulifolium (assembly GCA_022545495.1). NCBI lineage: Eukaryota > Viridiplantae > Streptophyta > Magnoliopsida > Asterales > Asteraceae > Chrysanthemum > Chrysanthemum lavandulifolium. Next base: position 28,316,723 of record CM040246.1, read on the forward strand.
TGCAATTGATTGATCTCACGGAAACTCGAATCAAAGTTTTTCAAAACTAAGTTTTATAACGAATTAAAAACGGTAAAACTATTCAACCCCCCCTTTCTTCTAGTATTCCACACACCCTTTCCACCCTCATCTTTTTTAATTAAAAACCTACTTTCACATCTCATTATTAAAATTACATATCTCAAAAAATCAGAAATCGTTAACCTACAAAAATTTTAATTATATTTAAATAGATATGCACTTTTAAATATGTTCGACAAACTTTTTTTTTCTTCTATTTTTTTCAATATTTGTAATTTTTTTCTCGGTGCAGTATTTTACTTGATATATCACTTGTGATATAACACTGATCTGTAAGTTCGAACACTCAACATGCTATTTTAAAACTAGCATAAGTATTTGTGTAGAAGTCCAAATGATTCACCTTTTTGGCATTTAAAAAATTCAAAATTTTAACTTTTCAACCCTGTATTGCATATAATTTTTGAACTTTCAAATCATTACAGTTTATTCATAGAAGTTGAAAAAACAAGTGATTTTTTATATTCAAACACGCTTAATATATCACATGTGATATAACACTAATTTTGAGATTTGAAGAAAAAATATATTGACACAAATATAAAAAATGATGAATCTTTTGAAGTTGCATACAAATAGTTATGCTCATTTTACGATAACATGTTTAGTGTTCGAAGTTACATATTAGTGTAATATCACAAGTGATATACCAAACAAGTTTAAGTATCATTTTTTCTTCTATTTTCACCAACTTCGTTTAACATTATTGACTTAGAGGTTCAAATACTATGACAACTGGCAATTAAGACGTCTATTTTAGGTAACCGCATTACAAAAAACTAAACCGAGCTTTTGCCTTTATAACTATTTTATCGACCATGACTAGATTTGATATCGCTTATTGGTTTTTATGAGTTATTTTATTATCGTATGAGTTATCATGTGAGTTTTAACTCTTTTTGTTAGGCACTATGCGATTCGGCACAATAAAAGCCTAAAAAGAAAACATAACTTTTAAACCGTAACTCGAAACTTGACAAATAAATAGTTAAACTCGTGGAAAAACATAAATAAGCATAATAGAAAGTCGAAGGAACGTCGTGGGACACTTGTAGGATAATATATAAGCTCAAAAATGGGTAAACGGGATAGTTTATGAAAAATTACGGCCTTGGCCCCTCCCTTTTTGTGAAACCGGCGCCCTCCTCCTCCCTACATCATTTTTATTTTAGTCCTTTTTCCTAAATATAAATACTCCCTCCTAACCTCATTTTTCACTTCCATCTTCTCTCACTAAAAACACACACACTCATCTCTTTCTCTCTCTACTTTCTCTCTCCCAAAAACAACAAAAACCCTAACCCTAAACCACCATAACTGCCGCCCCACTTTCGGCCATTTTCCGGCCAAATTCCGGCGAGTGAACATACACCTTCACCACCATTTTGTAGATCTCTCTTTCCTCTTTCCATCCATATATATATCTCCTATAGAAGCCTTAATTAACACCTCCAAATCTTACAAAAACTATTTGTGATTATAGGGTTTTCATTAAATCTTGTAGATCGAGTTTGGAAAAGGTAAATGGAACGTAGGTCATGCTCGTATGAGCATTGAAAAGCCACATATGGGTCTCCTTAGGCTCGTACATGGCTCGAATTTTAGGGGTTTTGGGTGAAAATTGGGTCTAAAACTAATTTACATCTAATAAAACATGTAGCTAGTGATTTGGTGTCGTGTGTTGTATCATATTGTTGGGTTATTGCATTTTAGGCTTAGTTTCATGAAAAGATTTTAGATTAGTTGATGGGTCTCATGTTTGGATGTTGATTGGAGGTTGATTGATTGTGTTTGGCTGTAATAGAAGCCATTTGGGAGCGTTTGGTTGTGATTGTTGGGGCGTACGAACCACAAGACCCACAATGGGTCATGGTGGTGTGGCGTACGAGACCTTCATGGACCACGGGTCTGGGTCGGGTTGTTGTGGTATCTTGTTGGTTGTTGTTGTTGGTGTTTGGATGAGACGCTGTGGAGCCGAAAAGCTTCTAGAGCTTGTTTGGTTCGTGGTCTTAACAGTGACGTGTCATGACCATTAGGGTCATAAGATTGGTTTCGGTATATTTGGTAGTTTGTTTGGTTGGCGAGATTGATTGGGTTGATTTGAGATTGAGTTGCACTATTGTCATTATTTACTTGGACTTATAATATAAATTTTCAACTTTGAGCAACGTCGGTGTTACTTTGACTTTTTAGTCATAGTTGACCCCGACAACGCCGTAACATGGACTTTAGTATATTTTGGACTATAGATTGATTAAAATCCGAGAAGTCATGACTCGTGCTTGTGGACTCGAAACGAATAACGGTATGAAACTAATATTGAAATTGACGATATATATAAATATGAAAATGTCAATAAACTATGAAACATAAATAACAGATGGTTTTTATACCAAAAATATCGATAACAAGACTTGTATTGTTATTCATTATTTTAAATGGGAATTAACGACTAAAAATAGAAAGGTTTTCTAAATTAAAATTATTTAATGTTTCGAGTGCACGTTTATCAAAATGTGCCATTTATGAGCATTTAATACTAGCTTCAAGTATTTAATTTATTTACGTTGTGTGCATGGGTTACGGATGACCAAACATTAATAGCGTCGATCCACGTGGGCAGCGGACTTATTAGGTTGACGAATCTAATAAGAGCCCACTAGGTACGTTGGATAACGTTATTAATGAGTGAATTATCCTTATGACTCGTTAGAATGCGACCGGTTTATGGGATAATAAGCGACACGAATAAATGATTGAGTTTATCGAGTTGATGAATTCGATAAGGTCTACTATTTATTCTGAAACTTATTGGACTATGGAGCTTATCGCTTAGACGTCTCACTGTGTTGCATTGAGTCACATTGTGGTTATTTAACTGCGTTCATGATATCATGTTGAGTCGATACACACACACACGACGATACCAAACGCTATGACTAAACAGTGAAACAAGACATTTTTTTAGATAAAGAAAATGAATACATTGGGGTAGATAATGTTGATTTTGAGAAATATATATTAAAATTGGTTTGCATTATATATTAAAATTGGTTTGCATTAATAGGTTGTGCCGAGTCGATAGTTGCTGAGCCGTGATTAGCTGTTATCTTCTTGCTATTGTTTAATTGTGCGTTGCTTGCTTGAGGTGAGTTTCATAGCCCTACTTTTATCTATGTTTTTAACTAATTTTGGGGTGAGAATCATGCTACTCTTTTTGGACCTTTTAAACTATTTTGATTTGCTTATGTGCTTGACTGTTTAGATAGATATGTGGTAGATGTTGCCTTAGTCTAGGGTAGCAATCTCATTGCTATAGCACTTGCCTAGCTAAGTATAGACTTCTACCTCGATCTAGTACAGTGTTAGCAATCGTTCTAGACTTTGCTACGACTGTGCTGGCTAGAGTCGCTAGGGGCCCTACTATGACGTCGGATATGCTATTGATGATATTGTTGATTGTGATATTGGTATGTGATTGGTATATGATTGGTATGTGATTGGTATGATGATGTGTATCTATCTTAGGTCTCGCTAGCAAATAAACTCCTACAGGTCCACTATTTTAAACTCGAATTTAAACCTATGAACTCACCAGCGTTAGCTGACCTTTTAGCATGTCTTTCTCAGGTATTTAAGTGATGTTTGGAATGCTTGTTTGGTGGAAGCTTGTCAAGGAGGCATGGTTGAAGGATCATATTTAAACTCTGGTAATATTATGCGGACCTACTTTATAAATCATATTGGGCCTTAAATTTAACTCTTTTGGGATGATTGTATTGGATAATTGAATTTGGGATTGGTTTTGAGTTATAAATGACTATCTTGTTTCCTATACTTGTGTGATGTACCAATCCAATGTAACGCCTCAAAAACTTGATTAAGTCTTCCGCTGTACCGAGGTTGGGGGTGTTACAGATTGGTATCAGAGCTCAAGGTTATAGTGAACTAGGTATTTGATAAAACCTAAACTATAACCACTTTTTAGAAAATTGATGCTCGGCCGACGCATGCCCGCCTGCCAAACCGAAGCTTCTTTATTTGATTATGGTATGAACTGCAGCTTGATTTATGAGATATTATGTATTGTGATTTGATTATTTGAGATGTTATGTCTAGATATTATGAACTTGATTGGATTATCGATATGTTGTGATTTTAAGATTATGAGCTTGATTATATGATTGATTTGATTTGGGATTATATGATGTGTGGATTATATGATAGAACAGAACTTATGTGTTTTATTTAAAGCATATTTTGAGTAATGCGGTACCTCTATTTTAAAGCTTTCATTA
>CM040246.1:28321201-28385554 GCA_022545495.1 Chrysanthemum lavandulifolium
CTTGTAAGACAAAATGGGTTACTTTTCATTAGGGTTGGATCATATTCGTAATTAACTCTAGCTTGTTTGACCATGTCTTCTGTAATACAATTGTGGACGTGAATATGTTATCATGGTTAAGTCATCCTTTTTTCTTTGTTACCTTTTGATACTTGCTAGTTTCAAACATGTAATCACAACATTCAAATTAACTTGTTAAATACTCTCTTAGATAGTCGCCACTAGTCTACTTGAGAGTGACAAAGGCACGTACGTATTAAATAACTGAACTAGTCAAAACGTTTAAAATAATTTCCATCGGTCTTCTTCAGTCCCTATCAACTTTCAGAAAAATCATCGCTAGAAAATATATCATCTTGACGTAGAAGAACCGGTCAACATATAAGATACTTGTACGTCATGATTCGATATGCACGACGATGCCAATTATTGTTGCTATGCAAAAAGCATTGCATATATGAAGAATATAAATCAGGCATGTTGGCGATTGGCTTATGATGAAGACTTATTTACGTAATGATGTTCTAACAAGAGGTTTAGTCGTTAGTCACTCTGATATTTCACAAGATGTCTCAAGGGTGACCATAAAAAATGATCAGAAACAGTCAAAGGATACATCGATTAAGCCGCATACATGTGAATCAAAACGCCCACCCTGAATAACCTAAACATGGAAAAACTCATCCATTATGCAACGACAAATTAAACCGACGACTGTATAACTAAATGTCAAAACAAATTAGTGCATTAATAGATTGTAGGGCAAATGATTCAAAAAAGTATAATACTTGCCACAATTTCTTTTTGTGGGTAGCGAACAAATTTTTTTGCTTTTGTAAGCACTTTTTTCTTTCAAATTTATTATTTTTAGGGTATTTTGCTAAATTTTTGGACATTTTTGCCCCTCTTAGCTAATAGAATTTTTTTCCCGAAAGGCAAAAATTTCACATAGTACCCTAAAAAGGATGAATTTGAAAGAAGAGTACCCACAAAAGCAAAAATATTTGTTCGCTACCCAAAAAAAATTTGATGACAAGTATGATACTTTTCAATCATTTGCCCTATATTGTACAATACAACGATATAAATAGTAAGAAAAACTAAACCCCTAGTCGACTTTCTCTCTGGCGATTTACACAACCCTAATAACCCTAATCGTTTTTTTCCAAATCGAACCTAGCTTGGGATTCTTTGCTTCTAACTGATTTCGTTATTAACTAACATCTTTGTTATTTGATTCGTGATTGGTTTTGAGCAGCGTTTCCTCTTGTTGGGTCTGTTTTTTTGGCGATTCAATATTTTTTTAGTGTTTTGGTAAATCGTTTGTTCCTAACCGATTTGGATTGCGTGCTTTTATTTGGATTGATTCTTTCATTCCTTGCTGGTCTTTTAACCATGGGAGCAAAGTTAGTTATCGATCGTAGTGTGTTTAAACCCTAACTTTAGTTAGGTTTGATTGGTAGTCGATTGTTCTTTCAAGAGTCTGCGTGGTTATCGATTCATTGGAATTGTTTGTGGGGTGTAGAGATGGAAAAGGGTTTCTTGATAAAGTTGGTTCTTCGGTGAAGGCTTTAAACAGCCACCAACTTGGCCGATCAAGTTGGTGTAAACATGGACACGAACCCGTATCAAAGGGTTGATATTCGTGAGTTGAAGCTAGGTTACAACGCTCCAAGCGAACGTGGTATGAGGGTGACTCACGATGATCAGTGTTGCATAAAGTCGCTAGGGTTGGTCTTAACCCTAGCACGCATGATGTTCATTCGGATTCTATTTGGGGTAATACTAATCAGAAAATACAAGTTATAGTACTACGCCTGCGGGTGGTTGGATTCGAGCACTAAAGTTTCTTCGCCTTATGTCGCCGATGTGTTGAATTTGGTCCTAACATGGTGAATGCTTCTACTTGTGTCCTAACGTTGAAACTAACGGTGAGGTCATTTGCTAATGTATTAAATCCGGAACGTGTCTCTAGGAAAGTGAATTTTCGTGCCTTGGTGAATGAGACGCGAATTGAAAATCATGATACTTGCTTCCAAAGGTCGCTATGGAGGTGTATTCAACCGCTATGAAAATACACTTGTTGGCTTCTTTGTTGGCAAGAATGTTGCTTTTCATTTGGTTCGAACTACGCTCCAATACGTGGGGTAAGTTTGGTTTAAGAAACTAATGAAGAATGATGATGGTATTTTCCTCTTCAAATTCGATTCTAAAGAGGGTGTTGAGAGTGTTCTTCAACGGGCCCATGGATTATTCGCAATTCTCCTCTCATTCTCACTAAATGGACTCTGATGTGCTATTGTCTAAAAGTGAGGTAACTAGAGTTCCCGTTTGGATTAAATTGCATAATGTGCCATTACTTGCATACTCGGAAGATGGGTTGAGCTTAATTGCTACTCAGGTGGGTAAGCCGATTATGCTAGATGCTTTTACTAGCTCCATGTGTGTTGATTCATGGGGTCGCATTAGTTTTGCACGTGCTCTTGTGGAATTATCATCTGAATTTGAGCTTAAACATGTGGTGACTATGGCGATCCCTAATAAGGATGATAGTGGTTTTACTACGGCAAGTATAAAGGTGGAATATGAATGGAAGCCGCCACACTGTGTGGAATGTAAAGTGTTTGGGCATGGTACTGCTTGTTGTCCTAAGAGTATTAAGGAGCATAATGATGCTCCTCCCACCAAATGTGGACGAAACCGATGATGGTTTTAAGGTGGTGCGAATCGAAAGCCAAACCTAAAGGTACTAAGATGACTGGTGGTATTAATATGGGTAAGGGTCCTAGATTTGCACCTAGGAAGCAGGTATATGTTGCAAAGACGAAGACACCGGCAGCTGCTAGTGGTAATGCTAAAGATACACCGATTACTACGTCTAACTCTTTTGGGACTCTTGAGGTGGATGATGATTTGGGCATCCCAAGTACTGTGGCTGATTCTTCTTCTAACAAGGTCAAGACTGGGATGTCTTCTGGTACTACGAAGGAAGCAGGTGTTGATGGATCTCGGGGGACGGACTCTCGTATTGATATTGGTGAGGCGTCTAAGCCTCCGGAGACCGGGACTTATTCTCACGCCAAGCTTGTGAGTGATTCAATGGGAACAATGGATGTTGGGTCTACTCCCATCATTGTGAAAATTGGTAAGCTTGAAAAGCTAATTATTGATGGAAAGCTACTCTTGTGGATGATGATGGTCAACCTATTCCGCCTACCTCTTCTACTAAGAGAGTTAACCCTTTTCTAAAGTGGGAGAGATTGAGGTGTCGATTCGGAAGATGAGGTTGTTGCTAACCCATTTGATGAGTCTCGCTAATATTTTGGTGGTGGCCAAGAGTTTGAAGATGAGTATGATGTCTATGACTTCGATGACTATGCGAAACAGTTCGTAATCTTCCAGGAATTTGATTCTTTTAATGCCATGTATGGCACAAAGTTTCAAGGTCCTAGGAAGTAATTTTATTTTGTTGTGTCATATGTTATCATTTGAGTAGTGGTTTGTTTTCTTGTTTGAGAAGTGGAAGTATCTTGTTATGTAAGCTTTATGTCATGTAACGGGTGAGATATGGATTTCACTCATATCCATTGTACTTAAACATTTATTTGGTTAATATATTTACCAGGGTGCAGGATTACTCCTCTTTACCCAAAAAAATACAATACAACAATATAAATACATGTAATCATATAAACATGGAATCATGGAATCGGTGGTATGGTCGAACTATCAAATAACAAATGCCTAAACAACTTACATCGAGACAAAATTGAGCCTCTCATGTAAACCCACAAAATATTACGAATAGGTATTTGTTTAGTTTTTCTATATATATTGAACGTGTGTGACATAATTTCCATGTCTTTATTATGCAAATTAAATCGTTTAATAATAAGTAGTTGTTGTTGCACAACATTATTTTGTGATGAGAAATTGTGAGACTTCATACAAAAAAGTTTCAACCCTCTCGCAAAATACATGCCTTTGGTTTACCCCGATTCGCACTATACATACTTCTCGCAAAAGTTTCAACAGATACGAAGCTTCGTAGACTCGACAAGTTGCTCCGCTTATAGAATATAATGAAGCAAGCTAGCGCCTCTCCTAGTAGCGAAGGAAAGGGTCAAGAAAGGAGCAGAGAAAGGGTTGGACTTCACCTATGATCGATCGGTGGGCAACCATAGTTGACTTTTTCAGAGTGTTGTTAACGTTGTTGAAAGCTCATTACTTATTTAAGTAGGTCTCGCCGGAGCACCTCCCACTCACACTATGGTGGAGGAGGTGCCGTGAAGATCTAGGAGTGTGAGCAAGACGAAATGAAAGGCTCCCATCTGTTTGGAGTCCGTTAGTAAAAGTTAACTTATATACATCCTCGGTTAAAATATGGACTAATCTGGCAAATTATTTCTCCGCTATCTCCTAACGACGTAAAATGTTTACACCATTAGTCCCGTGTGTTAACGATGTTTGCACCGTTAGTCTTTTTAACGTCGTCCGCTTTTACGCTTTTTGTCTTTTTACGTTTCGTCCATTTTACGCCGCCGCTTTTTAACGCGTCGCTTTTTAGGTTTTCGTCGGGTTTTTTTTTACGTTTTTGTCCGTTTTTTTATGTTTTCATGGTCTCGGCTTGAACCTTTGCTGCGTACAGCCCAAACGGACCACAACAATTTCAAGCCACACACCCAAATAACAAATCGAGTCTCAATAACAACACAAATCCACAAATCATTACCAAAACTAAACTATTTTCGCTCAAGTGGGTCTCAGTCGAAAACGTATACCACACAAAAAAATAACCAAATCAAATAAGCTTTGAAGCCAAGACATAAGCTTAAAAATAAGCTCGAAATACAACCCATAAGCTCGTACACGAGCTTGAATCCACGGTGTACGAAAAACAAACACAAAAACATATCTAAACGACGATACCACTCTTATATACGGTTTATTTTTATTAAATCCCACTTAATTTAGCCCACACCGATTCACACAAAAGCGTGAATCGGTGTTTTTAATAATCATTTTTGATTCGTTTCACACCTCGAGTGGGTTACGGTTCCAAACACAACCACACAACCGAAACACATGTTACCGTTTCACACTTACCAAGACAAAATAAGCAAAAGAAATAACGGCAGTGGTGGCGCGTGGTAAGAGGTTACCCGTGCGTGACCCTCAAAATCGTGTTCACAAGACCCGATTAGGGGTGGGAGTGGTTGTGTTTTGGTTGTGGAGGTGGCAGTGTGAAGTGGTGACGGCGGTGGTTGGGGTTTCACTTACCGCACAAGAGGGGAGGAGAAACAAAAATTAGGTTTAGTGTTTGTAAAATGAGAGGGTTACACCCTCTTAAACTAGTTTTGGGCCAAAAACGTCAAAACCAAATGTACAAAGGGCGCGGTGAAACTTCCAGCGAGGGGTTAAACTTGCAGTTTTCCCAATCTTTCAACAAAACCTAAAAAAGGACTAACGGTGCAAATACCGTTAACCCAAAGGACTAACGGTGTAACCATTTTCTGTCTCGTTAGGAGATAACGGAGAAATAATTTGCACCGTTAGTCCATATTTTAACTGAGGGATGATATAAGTTAACTTTTAATAACGGAGTGATGTACCTGTTGAAACATTTGCGAGAGGGATGTATAGTGCGAATCGGGGTAAACCACAGGGATGTATTTTGGAGTTTACTCTTTAATTAAACTTGTTAGTTGTATTAAGAGTTAATTGTTACAATCGTATAAATTAAAATTTGGAGCATAAACAGGTATACAACGAATTAATTGTTAAAATCGTGTACACTTGAAACAATATAACCACAATAGTCAAGAGTGAAATTTCTAATATTCTATTAAAATTCGTCTCTCAAGCTTGTTCAATCAATCTTCCACATTGAATGATTTTGCATCTCGTTTCTTCTATTACTTCAAGCTTGTTGGAAGGATATTGTTTTAAATAATTACCAACTGAAGCACGGTTGAAGCAATTTAACAAGATTGAAGTGAATAATATAAACTATGGAGAGTTCTATGGTTTCTTAGAAGTCATTTGATGAAACAGACAGTGAATGCCGACCAAGAACCGATAACTTTTTTCATATTGTCAAGGAAGTGTGGCGCTTTCAAAGCCATATGTATTGAAAAAGGCTTCCTTTGTAATATGCTGTTGTGAGCAAGACTTCCTTTGTAATTGATTGACGTGGTCTAAGAGGGCGATTGATGGGTTCCACGAGGTTTTAAATTTGTAACAAGAATTACCAGTTAACTAGGAACACATTCGGGCAAGTATACCCTAGTCAAGTTGTAGTATAGTATATGGTAAATCAAGGTCGTCCCAAGAGACTTGGTTGCACTACAAGTGTCGTTTATTTGTTTAAGCAAGTAATAAGTAACAAGTTGATGGTTATGATTGTCACGGATCAAACCAACAAGAAAAGCAATATAAGAACAAGCAAGTATCAAAACATTCATCATTATTCCAATCAAACACAAAATCTCAATAATTGATCGAGTCCAAACCGTCAGGTTTTATCACACAAGCTAACCACTTGTGAATGGTCAACCGTAATAAAAGCCAGACAGCCTGAAACCAATGCAATGAAGATCTGGAGAATATAGTGGATTCTCGGGTCGTTAAGTCCCACTGAGACTCAATGGTGTTTTAAAACTTGATCGATTATAGAATGATCACTAAGGATAGTGATCGAGAAGGATTTTGATGAATAACTACAAGATCGATTGATTGGAATATAATTGGGCATGTAATTGGAAAGCACAACAATCGATAAGACAAACGTAAATACGCACGATTATTAAAAACGTAAACGTACAAAATAAAAAATGAGATCTAAGAAATAAAAGACCTAAAAATATGAAATGACATTTTGGAATCCTAAAAATAAAAGAAAATTATTAGAAAAAGAAAATAATTTTTATAACTATTTATCTAATTATTATTAATTAAAAACTATTTTAAACTATTTAATAATACTCTAAAATAGGATAAAATATGAAATAAAGCTAGAAAAATAAAATTATGATTCAGAAAAATCTAAAATATTATAAAACTTATTTTAAAACTAAAAATATATTTTTTACACTTTTTATCTAATTATTATTAATTAATTACTATTTAAAATACACTTAAATACTAGAAAATATAAAATAAACCTGGAAAAATAAAATTTTAACTTAGAAAAATCTAGAATATTATAAAACTAATTTTAAAACTGAAAAGATATTTTTTATGCTTTTTAATTATTTATTACTAATTATTTAATACTTTTAATTATTTAAAATTATAATAAATACTAAACAGATAGAGAAAAATATGAAACTTTTTCTAAAAATAACTTAAGGTGACAGAAAACTAAGAAGAATATAAAAACTAGATTTGCTTAATAATAAGCTAAAAAGAAAAATCAAAAAGCTTAATTCTATTAAATAAATGCTATCACTATTTTAAAAATGATGTTTTTCTGGTTTTTCTTTTTGAAAACTATTTAACTACTTATAATAAGAAACTTTTACAAACACAAAAATTTTACAACTTAATAATAAGCTGTTTGAGAGATTAAAAGCTCAACAGTGGAGGTTTTAGCTTATTTTGGTGTTTTAAGCTCAAAGAAGCTTGTAAGCTGAAAACAAAAGTGAAATAAGATTCAAATAAGCTAATGCTACTCAAATTAAGCTAAAAAACACAAACAAGCATATTGATAAGCTAGGAAAAAGAAAATAAGCACTATGACTCCTTATTGTTAAAAGACAGAAATGGGACAAGGTTTAAGCTTATTGCAGCCCTATCAAATAAGCTTCAAAATAAAAACTTAAGCTTGGAACTTCAAGATGGCTAGGTTGGCTTTCCAAAGAACCAAGGATCACAAGCTGAGGCCAACTAATAAGCTATTTGTGAGCTTATCAAAATGACTACTCAACTGCGCATGCATGATGATTTCGCAATGTGTACTCAAAAGAAGATAGAAAATAAGCTATTAAAAAGTCGATTAAAGGTGAACTAGTATTTTTATAATTAAGTTAAGCAACTAAACTTTAATACCCCAAAAGATTTTAAGCTAAAACTCAATATTAAACACACACTAAAATTGTCTATTTAATTCAAAATGACCAAATGCAAATTGACTTTTTAACTTACACTAATATGTTGACTAAGATGAACTTTGAATCACTACTACTTACTCGATTATGTTGTTTTAAGGTGAAATAAGACCGATTTGATCAATGATAACAACTTGTAAACATGAAAACAAGATCAATGATCATGAAATTCCAACAGCTTAGCTAACAAGATAGATCAAAGGTTATTTTGACTTTGCTTAAATAATCGATTTTTCTTGTTTACATGAACTATTATGACCAAGTGTGACAGAAACAAACACAAACAACAACTCAAACAACCTCTAACACAGTTTAACTTCACAAATCCAAACAAACCTTTATATGACTGATTTGGTGATTTTCAAAGCAAAACTTAACTTAAAACCATGGAACTGATTTCAGACCTTATAATATCATTTATTAGGACTAATGAAGTAGTAAACAACAATACTAACAACAAGAAACTAAGAAATGACAATAATGCACTTTAACTGTTAAAATAAGATTTTTGCTAACTACAAATTTAAAAGAACAAACAACTGCTTTTAATGGTTAATTTTACTTAACTAGAACTAATAAACATGAAGAAATGTAAATTCAAGCTATTTATCAATTCAAACAAAGTGAAATGCCAAATGATCAAAAATGCTTACAAGTGGCTATCCAACCGAAATCACGTAACCAAGATCAAAAGACCACTTCATATGGCTTCCCAAGAAGCTCTATACCAAGGCCATCCAAAATTCACCCCGCTCCAAACTTTGATCACCATTTCCATGGATTTTGAATTTTAAACTATTTATTTGATATTTTGGTGAATTTTCCTTTTGATTCTAAACCGAATTTTAATGTTACTAAAAGCTTTAATAAGCTCGGGAGCTTATATGTGCTTACTCACCCAAGATAACACCAACAAACAACATTCAAACCTTTTGAGATTTTTGAACATGAAATTGCATAAACCGAAAACAAGTCTTAGAACCGAAATTGATGGTTGCAAAAGATTTATTATACATCAATACTTGAAATACAAAGTTTAAAAGATTAAAGATACACTCGAATTTAAAATTAGACTAAAACGACATGCATAAATAAAATTACACTAGATGCCTTGATACATTGCTTTCAACCCTCCTTTATAGACTTTTGTGACTCTATGTCGACCTCTGATTGTATCCCACCTCATCCGAGCCATTGATCTTCAAAATCATCATAACCATCCAAGTGTAATTTTGGCGCCAAAAGTCTCTTAGGTGTTTCAATCAATTAAAGCTTTGGGTGTTAGTGGAGTGAAGGGGACAAGGTATACAAGTTGGAAGACAGTGGAAGGGGTGGATAGAGCAAATCAAGGAAAACTACCATGGTATCCGGTTTGGCGATTTTGTGAGGAGAGAGGAAGTGAGTCGGGTTTGACTTATTTGACCGCTGGTTTTAATAATACGGGGGTCCAAAATTGGTTTTGATAGGGATCAAAATGTATATTGGCCTAGCTCAAGGGTCAAGAGCTCAAGGGGGGATTGGGCTAAGGTTTGGGCCAGTAGGTTTGGGCTTTGGGTTTGTGATATACAAAGGTGTCCGTTTGGTTTAGTAAGATCACAAGGACCATTGTTGCAATTTGACCAAAGATAAAGGACTGAACATGCCACTTTTCCAAACTTATCACAAGGACCAAACTTGACAAACTTTGATAGTTCAAGGACCACTTTTGCATAAAATTCCATTTTTAGATATCCAAGGACTATTTTTGACATTTTTCAAAGATTAGGGACCTTTTCTGCCATTTGACCAAAGAATCATTCAAGGACCATTTTTAACAACTTAGAATATTTCAGGGACCTTGAATGATAAAATTCCACATTTTGATTTACTGTGGACCTTTTTGACAACTTTTGAAACTGGGGACTAAAGCGCCAATTTTGCAAACTTGAATCATTTTTCATCCGATTTTGATATTTTTGCATTTAAAACACATAAAACACTTGTTTGTGATATTTTCATCATTTTGATGTATTTCTGAGTGTTTTCAGATGATTTTGCAGTTTAGATGGTACAAAAATGATGAGTATTTAGACACTCATCAATAATCATATCAATAACAAACATCTTTAAATAGAAAAGTAACAAGGTTTACCCAAAGTATGAATTACAATAGGCAAAGATGAAGGATTAGAGCAACCTTCAAGCCTCCAATCAACTACAATAGTTCTACCAAGCCGGAAAATGATGTCCAAACGCCTTCGACAACCCTTGAGTACACTACACGATTTTGGCAGAGGTTTGTGGTCTTTTGGGGAAGATAAGTTGGTGGAAATTTGTCCTTAAGGGTGGAGGCTTGAATTTCACACCTTTGGTGAAGGAATTGAGAGCGGGTGTGTTCTCTCAAGTTATGGTTTTCTCTAGGTGGAAATTCGCCCTAAGGGTGGAGGCTTGAATTTCACACCTGAGAGGAGTGGTGGTGGTAGGAGAGGTGTGAGAAGATCTCTCAAGTTGTGGTGTATGAAATGAGGTTGCAAAGACCTCTATTTATACTACTCTCAAGCCCTTGGGGTTATAAATGCATTTCTTGGTCACCAAGGAGCTTGGAAGGGGAAGGGACTAGAATCGTTTGGAACAAGTTTGAAGTCTTAGTAGTGCAGAAATGGCAGTCCAGGGCTTCCCAACCGATTCGGTTGGGCTCCAACCGTTTCGGTTGGTCTTCTTGACCATTCTCCAACCGGATCCGGTTGCGGGGCTCGACCGATCGGTTGGAGCAAAATCACAAAAAGTCATAAACGGAAAAGTTGTAGATCTTTCTCTTAGCTTTCCGTGGCCGTGAACCGGGGGTCAAACGGAGTCCGTATGTAAAAGTTATAGCCAAAATGGTGAAGGTGTGTCGGGAACAACGAGTCTTCCAATATGTCTTCGTTTTAGCTTCTTTTCTTCATTTATTTCTCGTTTCCCTTCTTGAACTTTATTCTTGAGTCTTTGGACCACTAACTTGATAACTTTATATTCTCGAATATACTCCACAAGACTTGCTTTTGTCGGGAATTCTTCATACATGGAGAAATCTTCGTGTTTTACTTCTTTTTCCGCCTTTTTCTCCACTTTCCTGTACTTGGCTACAAATGAACTAGCAAACGCATTTTAGTACGATTAAGCATTAAAAGCATATGATTATAACCAAATAACATACATAAAAGCACGGATAACGCTACTAAAAACATGCACAATTTGAGCGTTATCAAATTCCCCCACACTTAAACTTTGCTTGCCCTCAAGCAAATCTAAGAAAAGAAAAATTAAACTACATACCTAAATGACAAAACGAAAAGAAAAATTTTAAAATCGAAATATTTTTGGATTTTTTTTTATATCAAATATATATAAAAATAAGCGAAAAATGAGCGCAAACTCCCCCACACTTAAGGTTTTGCTTGCCCTCAAGCAAATCTAGAAATTAAAAAAAATAAATCCCACATGGTGCATGAAAGATGATTAGAAAAATGTGATGCAAATCTACCAAGTACAAGTACAAGATGAGATTCATCGTTTTAAGCTTTAAGAGGTGAAAAATCGAGATGTTTGACAATACCCTATGGATTCTCTCGCTTGATAACATGGCTAAGCACCTCACGAAAAGGAAATGAATATATAATTCACTCAATACTCAATTTATTTAGTGATGGATAGTATTAGGGAATAGTACACTCATATTGCTCAGTCATGATCAAAATATTGCCATAGGCTTGTACAAGAAACAAAACTCCACCGACGTGACGTAAGCACCAAGTGTAAACATCTAAAGAGGGCTTTTATTCGGGTTATAACGATAGGCTTCGGGGTAATAAAGGGTATGGATAAGGCATGAGATTATTATATGTAATTGGTTTTAAAAGAAAAATAAAGTCAAGTCTAATACCTATGTTGCTAGTTACCGAACAATCCGCAAACCCGAAAATGATTATAGTTACAAGCTTCCTTCTTCACATATCGATCACCAAATATATATGTATATCACGTCTTAGCTGATTTGCTAATTGATATCTCAAACATACTTCCTCTTCATAAATAATATAGCACATTGGCTATAATTGTCATCACATTTTTTTTCGATGACTTATTCTTTTTTCTTTTTTTCACTTTTTTTTTCTCTTTTTTTTTCATACTTCTTCTTCATACATCACGTCTCCCCCACACTTTGTATAAGCATACACCACAAAAATACAAATAAGAAGTATGCATCCTTCGTCTTTGTCGGAATGGCACACACGATTGACAAAGTGTGGCTAACTCATAATCATCAAAAACAATCCAACATACCAAGCAACCAGCAACCCACCGTTTAGACATTGACAAGGGGGTAGGGCTAAGGTTTGAAGTGTAAAATATTTTTTGTATTTTTCTGGATGTAACAAAAAGAAAAGAATGGCTCGGAGGGTGTACTAGGGGTATCTAGCGCTAAAGATGAGCGCTAACAAATGGGTCCATATGGGTGGTTAACTAACCGATGTGGTTAGCTAAAATATCATTAGATGTAAACGGAAGGCCATTTGGTTTTATTCATAAGGTGCCTCTTTATCACGCAAATACACTTATAGCACACGAATGTGATCTTACTGCGGTCTGGTAACGATTTACAAGTACAAGTTCTAGAATAAATAAAATCACCGGCACACTCACAGCAAAAGATCCAAGCATAAAAGATGTATGCTATTAAGAAATAGGCTAAAATCCTCACAATTTAGTGGAAGGGCTATAAAATGTGCAAGCAAATGTCATCGATCCCAGGATGGATTGCAATAATAATCTGGACACATCTCAAGTTTTTCAAAATTACCGATTTCACCAGTGGGTTGATCCAGTTATTCTAATATATTATCCTATAAGCGTGAAAACAACTAGATCATAAGGGCAAACAAGTTCACAAAATTTAAAAATCAGGCCCAAAAATTTTGGAATTTAAAAATGAGTTTCGCTTTTCACAATAATATTTTCCCCCCACACTTAAGTTAAGCACACAAAAGAAAAATAATTTAAATCTAGTTACGACTTCTTCTTTTTTTTTTTTAATTTTTATTTATTTTTTTTTTTTTTTTTTTAAACCAAACATGACTTATTCTTGTCCCACGAGTTCTCGGTAGCTCCATTGAAACGCACAAAGAAGCGGAGAAGCAGGTCAGCGCGAAGCATATTAAAAACCCAACTTCTTTAGGGAATCAGGGAGACCCGCCTTATACCTCTCACACAGTTTGTTTACAATGGGTGAGCCTTACTTTCGAGAGACTAAAAGTAGTCAATTTATAAAATAATTTACTAAACAAACAAACAAAGGAAAAATAACAAAGAAACAAAATAAAGCAATTGTGAAAACTTCAAAGCATGTAAAGATAGGGAAAATTTTAAATAATAAGTCTAAGTGAAACGAAACCTCCCGGGCTAAACATCACGATCGAACTCCATATGATAAGGTGCTAAGCAAACGCTAGCATAAGCGTATGAGATCAATCGATTTCTCATTCAACCAAACATGTCCAATCAAGAGTGTAAGGTTACGATCCAACCAATCCTTCCTCCATGAGCTTATTAAATCTGCAAAAACAAAATAAACTACAAAAACATGTAAAATTCTAAAACTCACTTTTGTAGGCATCACGGTTACATTTAGCGCATGCAACAAGCCTTTAAACCCCTCGGTGGCCCGAGTGGACGAGTTATAGTCTCGT
Organism: Chrysanthemum lavandulifolium; assembly: GCA_022545495.1. Lineage (NCBI taxonomy): Eukaryota > Viridiplantae > Streptophyta > Magnoliopsida > Asterales > Asteraceae > Chrysanthemum > Chrysanthemum lavandulifolium. Next base: position 28,335,015 of record CM040246.1, read on the forward strand.
GAGGGTTTCCAGTGAACATACCCACAAAGTTCAAAACACTTTTATTTTTAAAACAAGTACTTATTTATTCACAACGTACTAAAATATTAATAAAACTTAAAATGACAAATACCAAATAAAAGAAATGATACTCTTTCAAAAACAAAAACACATTTAAACTTATTTTATCTAAACACAAACACACAAAAACAAAAACAAAAACAAAAATAAAAACGGATTTTTTTTTTTTTAATTATTTTTTTAACAGATTAGTCCAGCCGATCCGGTTACGGTGAGTGACCGATCGGTTGGAATGAACCAAACTGTGACACGCCTTCCAACCGAACCGTTACGGGAGCGACCGATCGGTTGGAGGTAATTTTTTTTTTTTTTTTTTTTTTTTTAATTTTAAACACAAGTTCTATTTCAAAAATTTTATTGGTAAAATAAAAATAGAACGTTACGGACACAAAACTAAACACAAGTAAACCAAACACATAAACACATAAACTAGAAGATGACCAAAAACATAACACGACACTTAAAATAATAAAAGAACAATCACGAAAATGAAAATCACATAGACGCAAGCACACATAATTAGTCACGTAACACAAATCAAACAAGATAATCTAAAATAAGATAGTCTTATTCAAAATTAATACGAAACTAATATAAACAAAAATAACAAAAACAAATAACATAAAGACATGCAAGAGATCATATAACATATAAAACATAAAACTTACGAAACAAGAGACACACTATTTTTTATTTATTTATTTATTTATTTATTTTTTTTTTAAATTTTTTGGACAGAACACTCCAACCGGATCGGTTACGGGGAGTGACCGATCGGTTAGAGTTGATTTTTCTTGAAAAATATTTACCGAGAGCTCGAAACGATTCGGTTGGGATTCCAACCGATTCGGTTAGAGTTATTTGGGTGGTTTTGGTGTTTTTTCGCAAACTATTTCGAGCACACTTTGAAAGCAATCATTGAAATGAGTATTTTTAGCAAACATGAGACGAAATCCCAACATCAAAAACACGATTTTGATGCAAAGATCATTTGAGCAATTATGAGAAAATGAGAGATTTTTAAGAAAAAGACAAGCATTCAAGCAAACATCATGAGCAAACATCAAGAGCAATCGAATCAAGCAAACATTTCAACAAACAAGCAAACACAAGAATACAAACGCAAGTCCCCGGAAGCGGCGCCAAAAACTTGATGTGCTTCACGAGGTTTTAAATTTGTAACAAGAATTACCAGTTAACTAGGAACACATTCGGGCAAGTATACCCTAGTCAAGTTGTAGTATAGTATATGGTAAATCAAGGTCGTCCCAAGAGACTTGGTTGCACTACAAGTGTCGTTTATTTGTTTAAGCAAGTAATAAGTAACAAGTTGATGGTTATGATTGTCACGGATCAAACCAACAAGAAAAGCAATATAAGAACAAGCAAGTATCAAAACATTCATCATTATTCCAATCAAACACAAAATCTCAATAATCATATCAATAACAAACATCTTTAAATAGAAAAGTAACAAGGTTTACCCAAAGTATGAATTACAATAGGCAAAGATGAAGGATTATAGCAACCTTCAAGCCTCCAATCAACTACAATAGTTCTACCAAGCCGGAAAATGATGTCCAAACGCCTTCGACAACCCTTGAGTACACTAAACGAATTTGGCAGAGGTTTGTGGTCTTTTGGGGAAGATAAGTTGGTGGAAATTCGTCCTTAAGGGTGGAGGCTTGAATTTCACACATTTGGTGAAGGTATTGAGAGCGGGTGTGTTCTCTCAAGTTATGGTTTGCTCTCTAGGTGGAAATTCGTCCTTAAGGGTGGAGGCTTGAATTTCACACCTAGAGAGGAGTGGTGGTGGTAGGAGAGGTGTGAGAGAAGATCTCTCGAGTTGTGGTGTATGAAATGAGGTTGCAAAGACCTCTATTTATACTACTCTCAAGCCCTCGGGTTATAAATGCATTTCTTGGTCACCAAGGAGCTTGGAAGGACTAGAAGACATGTAGGAAGGGACTAGAATCGTTTGGAACAAGTTTGGAGTCTTAGTAGTGCGTAAATGGCAGTCAGGCTTCCCAACCGATTCGGTTTGGCTCCAACCGTTTGGTTGGTCTTCTGATCATTCTCCAACCGGATCCGGTTATGGGCTCGACCGATCGGTTGAGAGAAATCACAAAAAGTCTTAAACAGCAAAGTTGTAGATCTTTTCTTAGCTTTCCGTGGCTGCAAACCGGGGTCAAACGGAGTCCGTATGCAAAAGTTATGGCCAAAATGGTGAAGGTGTGTCGGAACAACGAGTCTTCCAATATGTCTTCGTTTAGCTTCTTTTCTTCATTTCTTTCTCGTTTCCCTTCTTGAACTTTATTCTTGAGTCTTTGGACCACTAACTTGATAACTTTATCTTCTCGAATATACTCCACAAGCCTTGCTTTAGTCGGGATTCTTCATACATGGAGAAATCTTCGTGTTTTACTTCTTTTTCCGCTTTTTTCTCCATTTTCCTGTACTTGGCTACAAATGAACTAGCAAACGCACTTTTGTACGATTAAGCATTAAAAGCATATGATTATAACCAAATAACATACATAAAAGCATGGATAACGCTACTAAAAACATGCACAATTTGAGCGTTATCTGCGATAATATTGCATTTTACTTTAATTTTTTGAAAAAACATCTTCACATATTTGGGTAAAAAAGGGTAGCAGTAACTTGAAAGAGAATGTGGAATATAACATAAGTCCATGCTATTTAGGGTAACAATTTAGGATTAGATTATATAGTGTATAAAAATTTCGCACGCGTTATGCATACACTTTCCAATAAAAGGTGGAGTTGATATGCATAATCTCTTTTTTGATATGCGCACACAACTGTACAAGCATGAAGCATACAAAGAAAGATTTAAGTCTGTTGTATATTGGAGACCATTTTACAAGTAATTTGTTTTAAAACCCAAAACCGATTCTCCTTTGGCAAAAAACCCTAAACTACTCTTTTAATCGGATTCCACTTTCTCTACTCAAATCTTTGTGTTTTCATGCATAAATTCGTTCCAAGTTACTGATTAACATTCGTGTTAATTACTTTCTTGATCTAATTGCTGCTTTGAATCGCAAGTCTTAAGTTGATTTTGTGATATCAGCCTTTAGGGTTTCTTTGCGAATTGGTTACTGACAACAGCCTTTAATTTTTTCAATCTATCTTTCTGCCAGGTTCAACTAGTTTGATGGGTTAAATCTTTGGTGCTTATAGCATTTTAAACCCTAACTTTGGTTAGGGTTTTCTTTATATTTTGGTTGATTGTTGCATGCTGGTCAAGTTGTGTATTCTTTTCTTTTTTGTACGTGGGTTTTCTAGATATGGAGAAGGGTTTTCTGACTAACATAAGTGCTTCTAAAGCTAAGATTAGTGGTGGTAAAGTGTCGAGTGGTAGTGCCTTACAACCTGAGTTCGACACACAATTTATCGAGACTTCATCGAGTGGTTTTTCTGCACCTCCTGTAGTGTCTTCAAAAGATGGTGTGATGAATACTTGTGGGGTTGGTCTATCTTCTGTATCGGTTACACCTAAAGCTACATGTGTTGGTTCCATTACTAATGAGATGACAAGGGATGACACAGGTACTAATGATACGCAATACCCTATGGCTGATCCACTCAAGGCACCATTGGTTGATAATGGTGAAAACAATGGTATTGATAAGGTGGTTTTAGATGCTTGTAAGGACTTTGAGGCTGCAATGCACGAGATCCAATTGAAGAATGCGGAGGTGGCTGCATCTAATGCCTCACATCACGTTGCTTCTATTAAAAACACTCCAAGTGTTTTGAAACAACTTACTACTACAGTGGCTGCTAGTGGGAAGCCGGCTTCCTATGCGGGTGCTACATCTAATGATCCTATGAAACGAATGTCTAATTTACGTAGGTTGGAGTGTAGCAATAAAACCAATGGGGCTGATCTTTCCGTCCCGATGAAAGTGGTTGAAGAGGTGAATACCATATTTGAGAATACTCTGTATGGCTATTTTCTTGGTAAACGTATTGATTTCCCAATTGTTGATTATTATGTACGTAATAAGTGGGCTAAGTATGGCGTTCAAAAGGTCATGATGAATGATTAGGGTTTATTCTTCCTTAAGTTTAATTCAAAGAAAGTTGTTGATGATGTGCTTGAAAACGGCTCGTGGATGATTAGAAATGTGCCTATTATTCTTAAACATTGGACCCTAAACAACAACTTTCTTAAAGAGGATTTGACTAATATTCCGGTATGGGTTAAATTTCATGATGTGCCCCTTGCTATGTTTTCTGATGATGGCCTCAGCCTCCTAGCCACATTGATTGGTATGCCTAAAATGTTAGATTCTTACACTAGTCAAATGTGCTTGGAATCATGGGGTAGAAGTAGTTTTGCTAGGTGCTTGATTGAAGTTAAGGCGGATCAGGTTCTTAGAGAGAGCATCACTGTTGAGATACCATTACTTGATGGGACATGTTCTACTATTGTTGAGAAAATTGAGGAGTTTGAAAAGCTTCTTATTGATGGGAAAGCTACTCTTGTTGATGATGATGGTAATCCTATTAAAAAGGTTGATTATCAAGGTAATAAAAATGATTTTACGTATACTTCTTCTACTAAGAGGGTTAACCCATTCTCTAAGGTGGGAGAGATTGTTGATTCCGATAGTGATGAAGAAGAGGTTGTGAGCACTTTTGATGAGTCAATGAACCTTTTTGGTGGTGGTCATGATCGTGAAGATGATTATGATGACTATTCTTATGATGACTATGCAGATCAAGTCTACGATCTTCCAGGGAATTTGGATGCTTATTATGACACGTATGATATCAAGCTCCAAGGCCTTGGTAGTAAGTAATTTTGTTTTCATAGATGTCTAATGTTATTTTTGAGTAGTGGTTTATTTTCTTGTTTAGAGAATAGGAAGTTTCTTGTTATGTATGTTTTCCGCCTATGTAACAGGCTGAGATATGGGATTCACCCATATCCTTTATACTTACCGGGTCTTTGACCTTTTACCAAAAAAAAAGATTTAAGTCTGTTACAAATACTTGATGCGTAAAGTGATGCGTCCCAATAAAAATTGAGTGCAAATCGATTCCTCATTAATTTTAGCATCATTTCGCAATCCTATGCATGGGTTTCGCGATTATAGTCGTCTTTTATATACCCACAAAAGGTTTTGGAGGAAAAAAAAACCCGGTTAACTATGATTATCAGTCACGACGTTTGGGTTAACTCCATGTTGTTATGTTATATAAACTAACAAACCGTCATTTATCACTTTTAAAGATCATTATCGTCCTTCCCTCCTTCTTTTGTTCCAACAATCTTTAAGGAAAGTTTAACCAATGACGTCCTCCTCTACCTCTTATTCGGAAAAAACACCATCACAAACAATAACAAAATAATTCCATCACCACCACCATCATCAATGGTACCTTTATCATCCACACAAGCACCACATGTATGCCCATAAAACATAGGCAAAAATGCCATAAATTTTCTTTTGATTAAGCAATGTAGCAAATAAGAGGTGATTTGCACACTCCAAAATATGACTGGCACACTCCATTTCTTGCATCAGACCGTTGTACATATATCACATGATGCTTCTCATAGTTATACATTGGAGTGTGCCAATCATATTTTGAAGTGTGCAAATCACCTCCGGTAGCAAATTGATAAAACAGTTAAAACTAGAAAAAAAAAAAAAGAAGAAGATGAAGATGCTATATAAACGTTGATCGAAGCAAGAGAGAGTCGGAAGATGATATCCATGACTTGATCGAAGTAATAGAAATAAGAAACAAGAAATAACAACGTCGGAGCATTAGTAATGACACAACCAAAGGGATTTACGATCCTTACTCTTTGATCACCAACCGTCTTTGTAATATTCTAGAATACATTTATATAATATAATGGATTTTTATTTTTTGTGTTTATTTTCATGATTTTGTGTTTTAAATATTTTCATGAAACTTTTTCAATATTTTGATGTTTATACGCTTCGTAATGGTAACACAAACAAAGTGGATTTTGGATTAGGCACTTATTCTGCTTAGGTAGTAAAAGAATAGGGATTCATTTCGCAATTCTTCCGTAATACTTCTTAATGATGTAGGTCTAAAAAATGCATAGTTTTGGTAATGTTATGTTAGTGTGCAGAGGCTAATATGGTAGTTTGTGCATTGTTAGTCCTTTATCATCTATTAAATAAATTAAAGTACATAATGATAGGGGTAATCTTGATGTTTAGAATTTTTTTTTTATAGTTTTAGCAATATGCCACAAAATTGAGTCAAGTTGAAAATAAATGTCATCTTCGATGTTAGCTTTGCAAATTTCCCAAACTTTATTTAACAAGTGACTTAACTAAATTGGTTAAAATGTACACTCTCCGTCCCAAACTAATTGTCTCCTGACAAAAAAAAAAAATACACAAATTAAAAGACATAATTATTACTGTTTTCTCTTTTTTATTTTTTTGGCATAATGATAGTTTTACCGTTAAATAATTAATTAATATATTCTTTAAAGTTTTTGGTAATAATTTCAAGCAACGTAATATGATAAATTTCATAATGATTGTCTATTTATTTTTAGTAATGGATAAATTGAGACATCCTAAAAGTATACATAGAACTATTAATCTGGAAGGGAGTAAGTATGAGTTTAACCATAACTTTACTTTTATATCAAAAAGTATATTTAGTGGTATGATTAGCAAAACACTTTTAGTTTAATTTAATCATCACTTGTTAGACCAAAGGGGATACTTTTAATCAGGGATCGGATCAAATTCGTAATTAACTCTAGCTTTTTTGACCAGGTTTTCAGTAAGTCATCTTTTTCTTTGTATTTCCTTTTTTTACTTGCTATTTTCAAACATGTAATCACTACATTCAAATTAACTTGCTAAATAATCTGTGTAGATATATAGAATCCACTACTCTACTTGAGAGTGACAAAGGTACGTAAGTGATAGATAACCGAACTGGTCAAAACGTTCGAAATAATTTCCATCTTCAATCCCTGTCAACTTTCAAATCATCTTGCTGAAGAAGAACCAGTCAACTAACGAATAAGAAACTATCACGGCATAATTCCACATGCACGACGTACCAATTATTGTTGCTATGCAAAAAGGATCACACGCATGAAGAATTCAAATCAGGCATACTAACGATTGGCTTTCTGATAAAGACTTATTTATGCAACGACAGATTGTACCGACGACTCTATAACTAAATGTCGTAACAAATAAATGCATTGGTATGTTATACAATACGACGATATAGATAGATGTAAGCTTATATATGGAAATATGGAATCCGTGGTATGGTCCAACTACTAAACAACTTACATCGAGACAAAATTGAGCCTCTCATGTGAACCCACAAAATAATATGATGAGTAGGTATTGCATTGTTTTTCTATTGAACGCGTGTGACATAATTTCCATGTCCTTATTATGCAAATTAAATCGTATAATAAGTAGTTGTTGCCATACAAAATTATTTGTGATGAAAATTTGTGAGACTTCATACCATGCCGACTATATGCACCGTGTGTCTATATAATTAAAAACAAGTTTTATCAAAACAGATCACTTTCGTTTAAATATTTGATTGAACATATGATGCTTAGAGTACAATCAAACATAAAAATAGAGACAAATGAGACAACATCGTGGGAGAATAAGATACAAAGAAGGTGCCTTGTAAGTACCATCAAATAAATTAATGCGAGTACAGTCGGTTAATACTCCATAATAGAGATGCCTTGATGATAAAATTAATGAACAATAATATAAGTTTTTAACTCGTAAAATTGCTTAAATCGTAGATATTTTAAAGAAACAACAAGTATAACTGTATAATAAAATATATAAAGAAGGGTAGAATCAGCTTATAGAATACGAGTACCAACACAGAAGTGGAATATCAGTAGTTTTGAACATAATTATACGTGGATAATATATTATATAGTGTTATCATTTACAAATATAAGCATAATTAAAAATAAATTAAAAACAAGTTTTTGTCTATATAATTATGTGCAGGCATGATGCTGCGGTAAATGGAACATGAGAGTATCTTGTATGCGAACTTAGGGACAAAAATCTGAAATATTGTGGTTTTTTTTATAGGTTATAACCATAGCTATAAAGTTTATAGTTGAATTTGTCATATTTAAAAACATTTTATAGTTTTTAACAAGTTATGCAGGCTATTTCACGAAGTTTCAATTCAAAGTTGTAAATGTTTGTGTAATATTATTTTGTTTTCATTCAAGTTTAAACCTAGCTCTTGCATGTTAATTATTATGTATATATGATGATTGGTTAATACAAATTTTTGAAAAAATAATTCCTAAAGTACATGCCTTAATATATAGTATAAAGATAAGTCATGTTACCTATAAATACTACTAATATGCTTCCCCACACATCACATGCATTCGTTGAAAGGTTCTAACAACCTTTCTCTCCAAATCCATATGCTCATCACTACTATAAACAAAAGTTAAGTGTTTCAAAACCAAGAAACTAAAACACTTTGTGTAACACATAAAAGAAAGCAAAGGGAAGGCAAAAGTTTCTATACTTTTGGCAACAAGAAATGGGAAACTATATGGAAACATGCTATCAAAGAGAACCAACACAGCAAGATGAAGAGAACCCGAAACCGCAACAACAACATGGGCAACAAGAGAAACAAGAATTTGAGAAAACAAGTGGTGATGATACTTTCAGCAAAGAAAGTAGCACCATGAAGGTAAAGTTGGTATTAACAAAAGATGAGTTACAATGGTTGTTACTTCAGTTAAAGAAGGATCAAGGTCGGAAACTCGAAGAAGTGTTAGGGGAGATTGAAAAAAGTAGATTAAAAGGAGAAAATGTTACAAAGTGGAAACCTTGTTTAGAGAGTATTATGGAGAGTCCTGAAGTTCATCATCACATGGATAGATGATCACTATGAATGTAAAATTTACCTTTTTAACGCATGCTTTTTATTATCTTTTTTCTTGTGCTTACCTTAATTTGGGCATGCCGAGATTTGTAATTATATCGTAAGATTTGTAATTATATCGTACGTGCACTTTGCATTGATTCCATTTCACATATATTTGGATGGTTGAAGGTCAATATTTATTTATCTTTAGCTTTAGATCTTGTTTTTAGCTATGATGAAAGACACTACTAGAAAGTATGTTTTCTTCAACGGGTTTCTCACAGAAAATTGCTCAACACTTTTTTTTTTTCTTTTTTTCAACCAAATAAACCACAAATTCCCGTAGAATACTGACGGCAAGACATTTGTGGAAAGTTCGTCACGAATTTTGTCTAACTTGCACAAGATTATAAATAGCGTGGATTTAAATATATTTTCATTAAATTATCACTAAAACACTATAATATTTAAACGCCACAACTTTGAGGTGGCGTCGTGGAAAGTCGATAACGTAGCAAGATTATAAATATATGGCTAACATGACGTCGATCGCTCCTATCACTTTTAGGTGGTGGCGTAATTTGAACATTAATTTTGGTGAAGCCGTTTTTTATTTTTTATTTTATTTTTTTAATGCGAACCGGAGATTTATTTATATTCTAAACTTAATTACCCCTAAAACCTATAATATTTAAACTATTTGCCACAACGTTTTTTGAAGGGGGGACCCTCCCTGCCCCTTAAAAGTTCCGCCTCTGTTAGCGGTCAAGGCGAATCTTTTGCGTTTATAAGATGACACAAACTATGAAAATATTTATATATTTATATTATATTTCATATATATTGAATTTTAAAAAAGACATGGTATAAGGCAGCATAACGCGTGGCGTGGCGGCCTCACGCTTTTGTGGGGCCTTTGCGAGGCCATTCCGAGCCCTTTAAAACTATGAACTTGCATTTGTATGTCGGTCAAAATTTCTTTATCTTTGAGTTTTAGGATCTTAGGCTCGATACCATATTAACACAAGATATTCATTGATTCATCATTGTCATTACATATCTCCCAAAATTAATTTATACTAATGACTAAACCTATTCATTGTGATTGTGCTTAAACAATACAAATACAAGTCTAATCTTTATATAACTTCACTAAAACAAAGCACCTACATGCTTTTCCCAATCAAGGCCCCAAAAATATTAGACACGCTTCTATTCCAACGGCCAAACAAAAGAAACCTATATATGCTTTTCCTTTCTCTAGTAACCCTCCTGTCGCCAGAGTCAAAAGTCCAAATAGTGACAGTAAGCATAATCCCTACCCATTTATGTTGTTATCTTTCAGAAAATTGGTCCCGACCACAGGAGCGACATATCCCATTATTAGGGACATCATTGTCTTATAAACTTTGTCATACCAACTCTTGAAAAACAAAATATCCCCAAGAGTTTGAGCTTTACTTCCAAATATGGCATGCATCTCTTCCTTATAATGAACTTAGGCATTATTTCTCCAACATACAACAAAAGATATGTATGTTACTAAAGGCATTATTTCCCCAACATACAACAAAAGATATGTATGTTACTAATCAAAGACCTATACTCATAATATATTAACTCATGACTAGGATGTGGAAAGAATGAGTAAGGTATCATATGTAAATGTTGTTGGTAGTTTAATGTACTTGATGGTTTGCACTAGACCGGACATTGCGTGCTTTGTTAGCATTGTGAGAAGGTATTTGGTGATCCGGTAAAACCACTTGGAGGCGTGAAGTGGATTTAGAAGTACTTGAAGGACAATACTAATATGGGTCTAATATATAATAGAGATGAACGTTAAGTATTTTAATGGTTAACCATTCTATTTCGAACCTCATTTTACAGTTTGCAGATACAAGTATTTTTATACAAATGCATCACTTTTATTTTTACCTAAAGTTTACGTAAAAAAAATACACTTTTATTTGTACAAACAAACTAATAATTTTTTTCATGCAAATACTAAAGTTTACTTATACTTGACAAAATATATTTTATTTTGACAAGAACTTAACTAAACATTTTATTTTACAAAAGGTAACTAGACATTTTATTAGCTAGTCACATTTTTAATTAACTTTCATGATATAATAAAAACAAAAATGGATTTATTACTTAATGAATAGTGTCATCACAATCTATCAAACCCCTGCAAAGATCATAGGAAATAATTTGGAAAGATATGGAAAGATTTGGATTTTATTTTAAAAAGATTTTTTAACAAAATCTGTCAGGCCCCAAGGACCCTTTTTTCTATAAAGTACGGACCCCTTAAAAGGGTTCTGTGTAATCCATGGACGCTCCTGTCCTTTTAGCTATAAATAACAGCCCATTGTTCACTCATTATATTTTCCCATTGAAAAACACATCTTATCTAACATTTTGCATACATTCAGATTAGTCATTAACAATGTAGTAACATACATTAAACACCCTCATCATCATGATATAATACTTCTAAATTTTATTATGTTGTAAGCATACTCCCGAAATGATCCTATGAAGCAAGCTCAAAGATCTTGTGTCATCATCCACCACAAGCATACATATATGAATATCTATCACAACAAGCTCAGGGAACTTGTGACCTTCATTCATTGAAGGCTTCCTATCAATAGAAGTTCATTTAGATTAGTCATTCATATCCATTAAATAATTGTGTCGTACGTGGATCATCACTGTAGATTTGTAACACTCATTTTATTTCGCACTAGATTAGATGGTTTATTTGTTTGTGCCATAAAACACAAGGTTTGTTATTTTTGGCTATAAAACATAAAGGGTTTGGTTGTACCCGAAGAAGGACTCGGTATTAAGCTTTGTATCGGAAAAAGTGTAAGCGATGTTAGGATGATTCTACCTCGAATTAGAACCCGGTATATAGCTTAGTACTGGAAATAATGTAAGTGATGTTTGTAAGATTTTCTTTGTTGAGAAGGGAGCTTGTTGATTTAGTGGAGTAGCTCTCGAGTTGGGTACTCGGGGAGTGGAGTAGGGTGAAGAGGAGCTTCGTGACTGAATCACTATAATTCTTCGCGTCTGGTATGCTCTTTCCTTATCACTTTACTTTTATAATTGCATTATATTATTGCTTGCATTGTGGCTTGATGTTTATGCTTGTGTGACAACTTGTTTTATTGTAAGCATTTATGTTAGTCATAAACTATAATTGACATTTTTCATATGACGACAAACTTGATCGGATATTTGATACAACAAGTTTTAAGATTTTTAAACAGTAACATATTCACCCTCCCCCATCTACGTTTTCACAATCTCTATAATAGATATGGGGAGAAGGTCCCAAACATCCCATCTTTTGTTCTTTCTTCGTGAATCGATCGGCATTAATACGACATTAATATGCTGGCTACTCTTTGTTGTTTATTACTTTTGATTTTTTTTGTATCCAAAGGTTTAGTGTTGCAGCTTGGAAAACTTCTTAGAAGTGTTCTAGGTTCTCCAATATCGATCTTCGGGTTTGTTGAAGGTAAAGATTCCAACGTATGAAAGGTACTCATCGCAATGATGGGTTTGTTTTTAGGAAACACCATCTCAATGAAAGCTACATGTCAAGGGTTAAGGTTTAACTCGTCAAGGCACTTTTAGTTTGATAAGGTGCATTTCATACACTTTTATGGAGTCATTTAGCCTCTAAATTCGTATATATTTGATCATTTATTGCCCTAAATTGTTTCTATTTGAGTTTTAATTACTTGGGATGCAAATGTTGGAAAAGGGACATGTTTCGAGCTTGATTGGATGATAAAATGAAGAAAACGACAACAACGGAAAAACTGTCACGAGAAGGCCTCGTGACGGCGTCACAACTACAACGTGACACCGTCACCTAGGGTGTGTTGACACTACAGGCTCTGGAGATGGCCTACCACTAACCGGCTTCATGACCAAAATTATGAAGGGCAGGCGTCACAACCTCAACATGACATCATCAAAACTATGTCGGGTTCAATATGGAAACCATAGAAGATGGCGTGACGTCCTGGCGTAAACCGTAAAACCGATATATATATATATATATATATATATATATATATATATATATATATATATATATATATATATATATATATATATATATATATATATATATATATATATATATATATATATATTCATAATATTTTCATTATAGAGTGTGCAACTTTGGAGGATCAAATCCTAGACAAATTTTACAGCTTTTGTAGGCGTTCTGGCCATTGAAGACCTCATGTTTTGTTAAAGATAAGTAATTTAATTACTCATTCAATTATGTCTATGTTTTATTGTTTGATTTATTTAACTGCTTCTCTTTTCATTAGCATGCTAGGCTAGATTAATTAGTAGTTGCTTAGGATTGCATAAAACCTAGTTATTGATTGTTACGTTGTCGTCTCTTGTTTAATGGTGTGTGCGTTTGAAGCTGGAAAACTGGCTAGGGAAAATTATACTAGCTTGAACGTCCACTAAAATGTGACTAGTTAATAACTTATGTTTTAGGTTAATTAATTTGAGGTGAGTATTTATTGCGTATGTTAGTTATTGGGTGAGCTTCTAAATCGGATAAACGTCGTTCACTTAGGCTAATTTATAGACATAGAACTGATCATACCACAACCGGTGATGAGGAATACTCCACATTAGGCATCGTCATGAACACATTGATATATAAATAGAGAATCACTAAATTAAATCAACATCAAAATGTCGTGACGATACCCAACACAAGAAGGGACTTGTATCAAGGTTAATCGTACCATAACAATACATTGTCATAAAATATTAAATCCAAAATGTCACAACCAAAACATTTAAGTCATTAAGTATGAAATACGAAATTATGACGATAAGGTTTTAAAGGTACCTTTTGAGGGTCATTTAAGCCCTTATTCGATCACTTTTGTATCCGTTATTGCTTAATATCGTTCCTTTTCACTTTTAGGTCTCTTGAAGGCAAAATCTTTGGAATGATGCTTATTTGGACGAAAAGCGCGAATATCTGAAGAAAATGGCCAAAGTCAAAATCGAGACACTCAAAGCTGCTTTGAAACATAAAGCGGCGGCGTCACTTGCATATCTGCGGCGCCGTCGGGAAGGAATTTTACTGACGGCTCGAGGCAAAATTACATGTTTTCAAGGGACGACGTCGGGTTCTAAAGGAATAGGCCGTCGTTACTCGGGCGGCCTAGATGCGACCAAGACGGCGTCGAGGTGAAGGGACGGCGTCACGGTCATAAGGTGGCGCCGTCGAAAGGTTTACGTGGCCAAGGCGAAACCCTAATGGCGGCGACACGGCGGCGTCACGAAACATAAGGTGGCGCCGTCGCGGATGTAATCTTATATATAGAATCCGAATTTTTCGGTTTTGTGTGTAGTCTTTTGGGTAAAACCTAAAACCGAACCAAGGCTTTCTTGTGCGATATTTTAGGGTTCTAAACCTATTATACATCAAGATAAGTATTTACTTCATTAATTTAATTATGTCTTTGATTATTTGTGTGTATGCTTGCATGTTCTCCATGTCAAGCTAATTTATTTGTGTGTTTGCTTAGGAATATGAAACTTAATTATTGAATATTGATTGGTTGATACTTATCTTAGTTGACTAATGATCTAGAGTCGCTAGATTATTCGTTGTGTATAATGCTTGAAATTTCTTTGTGAACTTTAGAATATAATTATCTAGGTAATTGTAGGATAAAGTATTCAAGGACAACCGTAGAGTAGGCGTCTATAAATCACTAGAGGATTTGTAAACAAGACCCTTTGGTAGTTTCAAAGAGTTAGGAAATAAGCACGCCTATAGCCTTAGAATCACAACGCATGACTAGGAATAAGGGCGTGACAAATCAACCATCAATAGGAGATAATTAAGGGTAGTAAAACCTAAGTAAACACATCTTTAAACTATCATACAGTACACATCAATTAGACATAGACTATCACAACCTTAGCTTAGATAATTAGATAATAGTAGAGTAATCGGTAGCAATACCAACCCCAAATCCAATACCGAGATTCGTACCTTTCCAATTTCTAAAAATATAAAAGATAAAAATAATCTTCCTCAACCTCAACCTTAGCGTAGTAACTTCTCACTAGCATTCCTATTCCCCAGAGAGCGATATCAATACCCGTGGCTTACCCTAATTACTACACTACAACGATTAGGTTCTTTGCCTGGGGTGTTATAAAACTTGCTCGAAGAAAAGGAAGTTTCCTTGACCCGAGCGACGCGTGTGGCGTTATCAAGTTTTTGGCGCGTTGCGGGAATAGAATAGCTAGTTAGTAGTCCACCTCGTTTAGGTTTCTTTGCTTGATTCCTATCAAGTAAACTTTTTTTTTTTTTCTTTTTTAGCTTCCTCGTAGTCTATCCCCTTCTTTGTGCCTTTGTTCGTAAAACTTTTCCATTGACTCTTGGTTCACCATTATGGAGAGCGAATCCTAAAACTTTCACCCAATCAACAAAATCCACTACATAATCTACCTTTTCCACTCCAAAATGAGATCACGAGGTTCCGGCAACATCATGATGAATCCTTTCACGAGGCTTGGACTCGCATTAAATATTTATTGCAAAAGTCCTTTATCATGGTATTGACTTCTGTTTCCACTACAATTCTTTTACACTCGTATCGCCCACGAAACCCAAATGAGACTTGACTATGTAACGGATGGGGATATTTGGGGACGTGGTGCTCGATTGCATGGAAACCTTTGAGATTCACGCATGATTTAGAAGTGGAACATGGGACCCAAAAGCAATTTTTAGACCTATTTTCAATTTGGAAACTTGATTGGAAAGGTTGTTTAGGAAGGAGATGATTAGAGTTGAGGTACCAAGGTGCATGTCATGGTTAGGCGCTACCACAATACAAAATGAATACATAGGTGATCTTGATAAGATGGAGGATAGAGTAGAAAATCCAACCCCATCGGATAACCCACAAGTCTTACCATCACTTGAGGAACACACATCGCCTATAACTTACGGAAGAAGTAGAAGAGACTATAGGAACCCCAATTAGAGAACCTTTGGACCAAGCGCCATTAGAGAATGTAGGTTTAGATGCTTGTTGTCATGACCTCTCTCTTAGTCCTAGGAAGTTCCTAATTTTGATGAGCAGAGCCTCGACCAAAACCTTACCCAATGTTCCGTCTTTAGATGTGAATCTTGGAATTGAATTAGGCCCCAATCCACCCATCAAAATAGATAGTCCGGGTAGTTGCTTGATAAAGGTGGTAGATTCTAGGCCATGTAGAGTGGAAGCTAATATAGGAGTAACCCATGACCTTACACTTATATCACCCATTCATGGTTGATAACAAGAAACACTATGGGTTTAAACCGGGTTTATTAAGTCAAGATGGATCCTTAACTAAGAATCTTTTGAAGTTGATAGAAGATGATCCATTTTTAGGAGAGAGATTTGATTCACCGCTACACCAATAGACTTAGGTAAGGTTATAATGAATGGAGCACACTCCTTTGAGCATATAAATCACCCATCACCTCTCTCACGTAGCAAATTTCCACCCTAAGGGTGTGTATCGCTACTATCACCCGCACTTAAACTTAAGTGTAGGAAAACTTCCCTTTATCCGTTAAATAAGGGTAGAGTCAGGCTCGTGACTCGAAAAAAAACAAGCGCTTCTTGGGAGGCAACCCATGTGTATTTGTTTTTCATTTTCATTTGTGTGTCGTATATCTTTTATTAATTGTTTATTCTCATGTTTGAATTTGTAAAAATGCTTTATTTTGTTCTTTAACCTCGTCTTAATTACATATAAAGGTATTTTACATAAAGGATAAGTGTAGGGAGGATTACACACGTTTTCATAAGAAAGCGTAAACATGAGAATAACAATTAATTAAAAGATATATATGTTTGTTTGTTCGAGTCAAATGCTTGTATCGAGTCATAATGGATGTTTTGCGAAGTTTTCCAGATTCTAAAGATGTAAATTTTCGAAATTTTTCGGAAAATCGCGAGACCGGTTTTGTCGGGATAACTTTGGCGTCGAGATTGCAACTGACGGCGTCGAGAAGGAATAAAAACTCGACTTACTTTTCTCGTTTTCGAGCTACTTGTAAAATTTTGGAATTTTCGGATCTTAACTTTCAAAACAAATTACGTAAACATCCATTCCACAAGCATTATATCCTAGTTTAAATCGAGTCTTATGTATATTATTACCGCCGATTTTACGAAGGTTTCGTTTGTTTTCTTCTAGTGTGCGAGGTTTAGTTTGTCAAGAAGAAGTTACACAAGTTTGGAAGGAGCCTTTCACGCAAAAACTCTTCTTGGAAAAGATTTAACCACCACTTTTACGGATCCTACCGAGCTAATCGGGAGTATTAGTTTCTTTCGTTTTAATTACCTTCTATTATCATAACTTTGATACTTTCGGGAACATTGGGGACAATGTTCGGTTTAAAATGTAGGGAGGGAAAATAAAGCGGGAACTTTGAAACTATGCTTATCCTTGACTATTTGCTTTGTCCAGTGTATTTGTGTAATAAACCATGAGAAAATGTAGGTTAGGGTAATTTTAGCCAAATTTAAAATTTTTCATGACGTATAAGAGTGGGCCATTAGTCTTAACAAAAGCGTCTCATGGATAGGAAGTTGCATGACTAGCACAAAACCCTTACCACCTAAATTCCACCCAAAATGTGAGGATCGCCCTTAGATTAGTAGGAATTAAAGCATTCATCTTTAATGCTTAGAGTGTGAACCGGTAGTATATTAGATTCTAGAACTTGTTTTGTGATGCATTCGAGATCGCTAGTGAGACTACACTTGTGTAGTTAGGAATAACTAAATGATAAGAGGCATTAGGATAAACCCTTGTTTGATACACGTAATATAATTACTTCTTCCATATCGGTTGAGTAATTCCCCCACCCTTTCTTGTTGTACTCATCTTTAGTACACGATACCCTAGTTAACCCTCGAGCCTATCCTTTTCGCGGTTCTCGTGATGTTTCGGTTTTCGGAATATCAATGAAAGCATTGTTTACACCCACCCCAAATATACACCCAAATCGCCTTAGCCTACCTTTATTGCACTCACTTTTAGTGCAAATTTATGTTATCACCTAAAACCCTTAGTTCAATTATCGGTTGCTTGCATGAGTTGCTAAGTCGAGTCATATCCTTTGTATCTGATTTTGGGATGATTGGGATTCATGGGAAAAGTTAAAGTTTATGAAACATAGGAAGAGAACGTTAAACTCAAATTTCCTTTGTTTGCATAATAATGTACTCAAGTGTTTTGATCTTTTCAATTCGGGTCAAATTAGTGTTAGAGTAATAAAAACTCAAGTGTAGGGATGTGTCTATAAATCCTATCATTTTGATGTACCGTAGAGGATGGTAGAGTAAAAGTGTATGCAAAAAAAAAAAAAAAAAAAAAAAAAAAAAAAAAAAAAAAAAAAAAAAAAAAAAAAAAAAAAAAAAAAAAAAAAAAACATACGGGCTACCATCCTACATCTATCTTTTAAATTATGTTTGTTTATTTTCGTTGCCTAGAGTTTTAGAGTGTCGAGTCTTGGCTTAGCAGCGCCATTCTTCGTATACTTGCAACATAGAGATTTTGACTATCCACCACTATATAGCCTATCCCACCAAACCCTTATTTCCCTACCAAGTAAGCCTAACGTTACAACCCTTTAAAGACCTCTTTGATAGTCTTTCCTAGGTGCTTCACGTAAGCGACGGAGGTTTGATCTATTCTCAAGCCTATGGTAATCTATGTACTAGGACCGGTTAATGAGTGTTTATCTTCCATTTCCGATTTGTTATATTTCATATATACACCGAGAGAGATGTGAGTATCCAAACACCCCATGTGAGGTGCTAGTATGTAATTCCGTGCTTGTTATGACTTTCTTGGGGCTTATATGTGTTGTGGACCGTTTTGAATGGATGCTTCATGACCCCAACTTATAAATTAATTGGCTAAAAGCACATTTGCTTGAGGACAAGCAAATACCAAGTGTAGGGATATTTGATAAGGTTTTAAAGGTACCTTTTGAGGGTCATTTAAGCCCTTATTCGATCACTTTTGTATCCGTTATTGCTTAATATCGTTCCTTTTCACTTTTAGGTCTCTTGAAGGCAAAATCTTTGGAATGATGCTTATTTGGACGAAAAGCGCGAATATCTGAAGAAAATGGCCAAAGTCGAATCGAGACACTCAAAGTCTTTGAAACATAAGGCGGCGGCGTCACTGCATATCTGCGACGCCGTCGGGAAGGAATTTTGCGACGGCTCGAGGCAAAATTGCATGTTTTCAAGGGACGACGTCGGGTTCTAAAGGAATAGGCCGTCGTTACTCGGGCGGCCTAGATGCGACCAAGGCGGCGTCGGTGAAGGGACGGCGTCACGGTCATAAGGTGGCGCCGTCGAAAGGTTTACGTGGCCAAGGCGAAACCCTAATGGCGGCGACACGGCGTCCACGAAACATAAGGTGACGCCGTCGCAGATGTAATCTTATATATAGAATCCGAATTTTTCGGTTTTGTGTGTAGTCTTTTGGGTAAAACCTAAAACCGAACCAAGGCTTTCTTGTGCGATATTTTAGGGTTCTAAACCCTATTATACATCAAGATAAGTATTTACTTCATTAATTTAATTATGTCTTTGATTATTTGTGTGTATGCTTGCATGTTCTCCATGTCAAGCTAATTTATTTGTGTGTTTGCTTAGGGAATATGAAACTTAATTATTGAATATTGATTGGTTGATACTTATCTTAGTTGACTAATGATCTAGAGTGCGCTAGATTATTCGTTGTGTACTTAATGCTTGAAATTTCTTTGTGAACTTTAGAATATAATTATCTAGGTAATTGTAGGATAAAGTATTCAAGGACAACCGTAGAGTGGCGTCTATAAATCACTAGAGGATTTGTAAACAAGACCCTTTGGTAATTTCAAAGAGTTAGGAAATAAGCACGCCCTATAGCCTTAGAATCACAACGCAACTAGGAATAAGGACGTGACAAATCAACCATCAATAGGAGATAATTAAGGAGTAGTAAAACCTAAGTAAACACATCTTTAAACTATCATACAGTACACATCAATTAGACATAGACTATCACAACCTTAGCTTAGATAATTAGATAATAGTAGAGTAATCGGTAGCAATACCAACCCCAAATCCAATACCGAGATTCGTACCTTTTCCATTTCTAAAAAATATAAAAATAAAAAATAATCTTCCTCAACCTCAACCTTAGCGTAGTAACTTCTCACTAGCATTCCTATTCCCCAGAGAGCGATATCAATACCGTGGCTTACCCTAATTACTACACTACAACGATTAGGTTCTTTGCCTAGGGTGTTATAAAACTTGCTCGAAGAAAGGAAGTTTCCTTGACCCCGAGCGGCGTGTGGCGTTATCAAGTTTTGGCGCGTTGCGGAATAGAATAGCTAGTTAGTAGTCCACCTCGTTTAGGTTTCTTTGCTTGATTCCTATCAAGTAAACTTTTTCTCATTTTAGCTTCCTCGTAGTCTATCCCCTTCTTTGTGCCTTTGTTCGTAAAACTTTTCCATTGACTCTTCCGTTCACCATTATGGAGAGCGAATCCCAAAACTTTCACCCAATCAACAAAATCCACTACATAATCTACCTTTTCCACTCCAAAATGAGATCACGAGGTTCCGGCAACATCATGATGAATCCTTTCACGAGGCTTGGACTCGCATTAAATATTTATTGCAAAAGTCCTTTATCATGGTATTGACTTCTTGTTTCCACTACAATTCTTTTACACTCGTATCGCCCACGAAACCCAAAGGAGACTTGACTATGTAACGGATGGGGATATTTGGGGACGTGGTGCTCGATTGCATGGGAAACCTTTGAGATTCACGCCCAATTTAGAAGTGGAACATGGGACCCAAAAGCGAATTTTAGACCTATTTTCAATTTGGAAACTTGATCGGAAGGTTGTTTAGGAAGGAGATGATTAGAGTTGAGGTACCAAGGTGCATGTCATGGTTAGGCGCTACCACAATACAAAATGAATACATAGGTGATCTTGATAAGATGGAGGATAGAGTAGAAAATCCAACCCCATCGGATAACCCACAAGTCTTACCATCACTGAGGAACACACATCGCCTATAACTTACGGAAGAAGTAGAAGAGACTATAGGAACCCCAATTAGAGAACCTTTGGACCAAACGCCATTAGAGAATGTAGGTTTAGATGCTTGTTGTCATGACCTCTCTCTTAGTCCTAGGGAAGTTCCTAATTTTGATGAGCCGGAGCCTCGACCAAAACCTTACCCAATGTTCCGTCTTTAGATGTGAATCTTGGAATTGAATTAGGCCCCAATCCACCCATCAAAATAGATAGTCCGGGTAGTTGCTTGATAAAGGTGGTAGATTCTAGGCCATGTAGAGTGGAAGCTAATATAGGAGTAACCCATGACCTTACACACTTATATCACCCATTCATGGTTGATAACAAGAAACACTATGGGTTTAAACCGGGTTTATTAGGTCAAGATGGATCCTTAACTAAGAATCTTTTGAAGTTGATAGAAGATGATCCATTTTTAGGAGAGAGATTTGATTCACCCGCTACACCAATAGACTTAGGTAAGGTTATAATGAATGGAGCACACTCCTTTGAGCATATAAATCACCCATCACCCTCTCCTCACGTAGCAAATTTCCACCCTAAGGGTGTGTATTGCTACTATCACCCGCACTTAAACTTAAGTGTAGGAAAACTTCCCTTTATCTGTTAAATAAGGGTAGAGTCGGGGCTCGTGACTCGAACAAAAACAAGCGCTTCTTGGGAGGCAACCCATGTATTTGTTTTTTTTTTATTTTCATTTGTGTGTCATATATCTTTTATTAATTGTTTATCCTCATGTTTGAATTTGTAAAATGCTTTATTTTGTTTTAACCTCGTCTTAATTACATATAAAGGTATTTTACATAAAGGATAAGTGTAGGGAGGATTACACGTTTTCAAAAGAAGCGTGAACATGAGAATAACAATTAATTAAAAGATATATATGTTTGTTTGTTCGAGTCAAATGCTTGTATCGAGTCATAATGGATGTTTTGCGAAATTTTCCATTCTAAAGATGTAAATTTTCCGAATTTTTTCGAAAAATCGCAGACCGGTTTTGTCGGGATAACTGACGGCGTCGAGATTGCAACTGACGGCGTCGAGAAGGAATAAAAACATCGACTTACTTTTTCTCGTTTTCGAGCTACTTGTAAAATTTTGGAATTTTCCAGATCTTAACTTTCAAAACAAATTCGTAAACATCCATTCCACAAGCATTATATCCTAGTTTAAATCGAGTCTTATGTATATTATTACCGCCGATTTTACGCGAAGGTTTCGTTTGTTTTCTTCTAGTGTGCGGGTTTAGTTTGTCAAGAAGAAGTTACACAAGTTTGGAAGGAGCCTTTCACGCAAAAACTCTTCTTGGAAAAGATTTAACCACCACTTTTACGGATCCTACCGAGCTAATCGGGGAGTATTAGTTTCTTTCGTTTTAATTACCTTCTATTATCATAACTTTGATACTTTCGGGAACATTGGGGACAATGTTCGGTTTAAATGTAGGGAGGAAAATAAAGCGGGAACTTTGAAACTATGCTTATCCTTGACTATTTGCTTTGTCCAAGTGTATTTGTGTAATAAACCATGAGAAAATGTAGGTTAGGGTAATTTTAGCCAAATTTAAAATTTTTTCATGACGTATAAGAGTGGGCCATTAGTCTTAACAAAAGCGTCTCATGGATAGGAAGTTGCATGACTAGCACAAAAACCTTACCACCTAAATTCCACCCAAAATGTGAGGATCGCCCTTAGATTAGTAGGAATTAAAGCATTCATCTTTAATGCTTAGAGTGTGAACCGGTAGTATATTAGATTCTAGAACTTGTTTTGTGATGCATTCCGAGATCGCTAGTGAGACTACACTTGTGTAGTTAGGAATAACTAAATGATAAGAGGCATTAGGATAAACCCTTGTTTGATACGTAATATAATTACTTCTTCCATATCGGTTGAGTAATTCCCCACACCCTTTGCGTTGTACTCATCTTTAGTACACGATACCCTAGTTAACCCCTCGAGCCTATCCTTTTCGCGGTTCTCGTGATGTTTCGGTTTTCGGGATATCAATGAAGAGCATTGTTTACCCACCCCAAATATACACCCAAATCGCCTTAGCCTACCTTTATTGCACTCACTTTTAGTGCAAATTTATGTTATCACCCAAAACCCTTAGTTCAATTATCGGTTGCTTGCATGAGTTGCTAAGTCGAGTCATATCCTTTGTATCTGATTTTGGGATGATTGGGATTCATGGGAAAAGTTAAAGTTTATGAAATATAGGGAAGAGAACGTTAAACTCAAATTCCCTTTGTTTGCATAATAATGTACTCCAAGTGTTTTGATCTTTTCAATTCGGGTCAAATTAGTGTTAGAGTAATAAAAACTCAAGTGTAGGGATGTGTCTATAAATCCCTATCATTTTGATGTACCGTAGAGGATGGTAGAGTAAAGTGTAAAAAAAAAAAAAAAAAAAAAAAAGAAAAAAAAAAAAAAAAAAAAAAAAAAAAAAAAAAAAAAAAAAACCATACGGGCTACCATCCTACATCTATCTTTTAAATTATGTTTGTTTATTTTCGTTGCCTAGAGTTTTAGAGTGTCGAGTCTTGGCTTAGCAGCGCCATTCTTCGTATACTTGCAACATAGAGATTTTGACTATCCACCACTAAATAGCCTATCCCACCAAACCCTTCATTTCCCTACCGTAAGCCTAACATTACAACCCTTTAAAAGACCTCTTTGATAGTCTTTCCTAGGTGCTTACGCCAAAGCGACGGAGGTTTGATCTATTCTCAAGCCTATGGTAATCTATGTACTAGGACCGGTTAATGAGTGTTTATCTTCCATTTCCGATTTGTTATATTTCATATATACACCGAGAGAGATGTGAGTATCCAAACACCCCATGTGAGGTGCTAGTATGTAATTCCGTGCTTGTTATGACTTTTTGGGGCTTATATGTGTTGTGGACCGTTTTGAATGAATGCTTCATGACCCCAACTTATAAATTAATTGGCTAAAAGCACATTTGCTTGAGGACAAGCAAATACCAAGTGTAGGGATATTTGATAAGGTTTTAAAGGTACCTTTTAAGGGTCATTTAAGCCCTTATTCGATCATTGTATCCGTTATTGCTTAATATCGTTCCTTTTCACTTTTAGGTCTCTTGAAGGCAAAATCTTTGGAATGATGCTTATTTGGACGAAAAGCGCGAATATCTGAAGAAAATGGCCAAAGTCGAATCGAGACACTCAAAGTCTCTTTGAAACATAAGGCGGCGGCGTCACTGCATATCTGCGACGCCGTCGGGAAGGAATTTTATGACGGGTCGAAGCGAAATTGCATGTTTTCAAGGGACGACGTCGGGTTCTAAAGGAGTAGGCCGTCGTTACTCGAGACGGCCTAGATGCGACCAAGGCGGCGTCGAGTGAAGGGACGGCGTCACGGTCATAAGGTGACGCCGTCGCAAGGTTTACGTGGCCAAGGCGAAACCCTAATGCGGCGACACGGCGTCCACAAAACATAAGGTGACGCCGTCGCAGATGTAATCTTATATATAGAATCCGAATTTTTCGGTTTTTGTGTGTAGTCTTTTGGAGTAAAACCTAAAACCGAACCAAGGCTTTCTTGTGCGATATTTTAGGGTTCTAAACCCTATTATACATCAAGATAAGTATTTACTTCATTAATTTAATTATGTCTTTGATTATTTGTGTGTATGCTTGCATGTTCTCCATGTCCGGCTAATTTATTTGTGTGTTTGCTTAGGAATATGAAACTTAATTATTGAATATTGATTGGTTGATACTTATCTTAGTTGACTAATGATCTAGAGTGCGCTAGATTATTCGTTGTGTACTTAATGCTTGACTTTTCTTTGTGAACTTTAGAATATAATTATCTAGGTAATTGTAGGATAAAGTATTCAAGGACAACCGTAGAGTAGGCGTCTATAAATCACTAGAGGATTTGTAAACAAGACCCTTTGGTAATTTCAAAGAGTTAGGAAACAAGCACGCCCTATAGCCTTAGAATCACAACGCAACTAGGAATAAGGACGTGACAAATCAACCATCAATAGGAGATAATTAAGGAGTAGTAAAACCTAAGTAAACACATCTTTAAACTATCATACAGTACACATCAATTAGACATAGACTATCACAACCTTAGCTTAGATAATTAGATAATAGTAGAGTAATCGGTAGCAATACCAACCCCAAATCCAATACCCGAGATTCGTACCTTTTCCATTTCTACAAAAATATAAAAATACAAAATAATCTTCCTCAACCTCAACCTTAGCGTAGTAACTTCTCACTAGCATTCCTATTCCCAGAGAACGATATCAATACCCGTGGCTTACCCTAATTACTACACTACAACGATTAGGTTCCTTTGCCTAGGGTGTTATAAAACTTGCTCGAAGAAAAGGAAGTTTCCTTGACCCCGAACAGCGTGTGGCGTTATCAATCAACTCTAATCGACTTCTAACCAATTGGAACAGAAACTAGACTCTTTAAATTTAATTTTAGGCTCAAGAAACATTTAAAAGTCTTTTCTAAAACTCGAGCTATGGTCCTAACAAGTTGAGGTTATGAATCTGTCCAAATCAATAATGACTTTCTACAAACCCTAACGCGTTCAATCCTTCATATAATCATATAAATATCTTAGGCAAGTAATCTACAATCATAAAGTCATAATTACAGTAGACTAATGATATGTAAGAACCCTAATCCATCCATGTAAGCTACTAATTAATTATAAGAAACCAAAGATTAAAAGTAATTAAGGAAATAAAACTAACTGAACTTTTTAAATGAAGTCCCTAAATCGATTTTCTCCCCTCCTCTGGATTTTTTTTTTGGCTAACATCGGGGGTAGGTTTCGTGTATAGGGTTCTATTTATAAGAGATTAGGAGTAGTTTGGGTTGGAGTGGCATTGGGGTTTGATAATTATAGGATTTATCTTAAAAACTAAACCTAAAACCCTAATATTTTATATAATCGGTCGAAACTAATTATATAAATATTTTTATATATTTACAGTTTTTTATTTATTTTATTTTATTTCTTTGTATGTGTATTAGTATTTTACAAGAATTGCCTTTTGTCTTTAAAAGTAAGGTCATATAGAAATGTGACTAAGTTATTTAAAACTCAAAAAAATAGCACAATGCCATTGAGTTATTGTAGAATGATGATCTAATTCAACGCATCTTCTACCAATATAAGAATCTTATCATATGGAATGATTTGGAAAGGTTGTACAACAAAGAAGTAGTGTCAAGGCATGATATATTGCTATCGACGGTCTCAGACCGAGGTGTTTAAATCACTTTAAAAAATCCAAGATAGTTTTCAGTGAGCAATAGTACTCTAATACATCTTAGGACCTTAACAGGTCAGTACTTCCATCTATGGTCCACCTAATATTCTCGATTTTTATCAAAACAATTGTCTCATTTCTGGTGAGGTGAGACTACTATATGTTCTAGTGTCAAATAGTGTATAAGCATAGTGGTTGTCCTCACTATTTGTCCATAAGTTGCGCGTGTTCCTTCTTAAAAGCATGGTTTTAAAATTATCCACAAACATTTGTTTAAGTAAAATTTTATTTTTAAGGATTTGACCAAATTATATTTCAAATAACATAAAATCATAAAAAAAATACTATAAAAGATTTATGATTCAATATAACATTTTTATGATAATTAGTATTATTTTATAAAAACAAAAGGCCACAACACAAAAAGTTTTGTATCTTGATAAACGATTTTTTTTTCTTTTTTCTTTTGTATGTGCCTTGGATATTGACCTTCAAATAAGTTGATGTTTCAACAAAGTCATAATACAAATTTTTGATACTAAAAACTTTCAAGCATTATGTCAAAATTAATTAATCGTTCTTTATGAGGTTTCAAGAAAACATTTCACTTGTATTAAAATTTTGACCAACAGACTTCGAATTACCTGAATTAGTACTATCTCCAAAATAGGAATACTAGGGAAACTTTGTTGTCATGGTCAACACAAATAACTAGAGAAACAAGCATAAGGTCGTCACTCTCCTATGAGTCCTATAATCCCGTTTCTAGTTTCCAAGGTCCTAATCATATGACCAAACTACTAATGTGACCACACTCGTCGTTGGGTTGTTCCTAGACAACAAATGGAGTAATCTGACTTATCAGCTTAGATCGCGGTGTGGGATAAGACTGACTCTAACATGATAAGGTTGTGGTAAAGGTCTACTTATTATTGTGCTCAGTAATATGAATGTCTATGTTATGCAATGCACACACACATAAGAAAAATGGCTTATCAGGGATAAAATGGAAAATAGGGTTAAACGTAATCCAAAGAAAACTATTCCCATCATCGCATGATTCTTCCAAAATTAGACATAGGTGATCAGGCAATGTATAATTAAGGAGTAGTGATGCAATGCTCAGCTTAGTCGACTAGTATTATGTTTAGTGTTTCACTAAGCACATAAGGGTCTCACGTAGGTACAACTAACTCACGATGAAATGAGTATACACATAAATGCATACATAGTTCCTATTATGCATGCTATATGAAGGTACTTAGGTTATAGTCTAGGTCAAACCACCTAATTCTTTATAAACAATGGCTCTGATACCAATCTGTCACACCCCGCCAAGGCAGAAACGCGAGGCATAACGAGAGAGGCATCGTCATGAACACATTCATATATAAATAGAGAATCACTAAACGAAATCAAAATCAAAATGTCATGACATAAGAGGGGAGTTGTATCAAGGGTAATCATACCATAACAATACATAGTCATAAAATATTAAATCCAAAATATCACATGTGAAAAAGGAAGATTATGCATCTACGTATAATCAAATATTAATATTTTTTTTATTATCAAATTAGATAGCGTATGTGGCCCGTCCTTATAATTCTTCTTGCCAGTTGCCGCGGAAATGGTTCCAACACTCCATTGTCAAGTTATACTCTCGCATCTCATTTAAACTAATCATATGTAGCTATAGCTAGCCTATGTACAATATAAAGTTGATTAGAATGTAAGTACTTACAATACACATAATGGCCATCTTGGAATGCATAACAATATAATTGTTTTGTTTTTTTTAATTCTTACGTGGAGGAGTACTGGTGATAAATTCATAAGAGACAAGATAAACGATGTAATAAGTTAGTCACTTTCCCTGTTGGTTTTGTGTAGCTATGTTTTTATATATTGATTTAGAGAGATAATGATTATAGAACAAGCAATATAATTGATCGAAAGTGTTGTTGAAAGATAAATATAGTTATATATTGATGAGCATATAATAATTTTTTAAAAACATTTGTTTTTATAATAACAGCGGATTGTATTAAGCCTAGTTAGCAAGAAACTAGAACGAACATTTGATTATACGCAAATGTTATATTTCATTCCTTTGTTTGTATCCCTTCTAACACGGCAAGAAAACACCATAATGTTAGATGATAAGTTAATTAAGGTCGAAGCCTAATCAAGGACTTAGGGTCCATTATATTTAGAGTTATATTTGTTTATTCTCTAAGTCATGATCTGTTATAAATAAACATGAAATCTCATTATGCTGACACAAAAAAAAACAATCAATACTATATCTATTTGTTATCTTACATGGTATATGAGTTTTAGATAAGATCCACCAACAAAAATTCACCGTCCTCTGGTAATCGCCTACTCACCGATGATCCAAGAGATCACGGTTATGGTCGCTTTATTGTTTTGTTTAATTAGGATTTTTCCGTATTCAACGCATAAATCCTATCACCGAAACCTCTAGCCATCATAAATACACTACATATGTTGAGTTTCCATCACTAAACCATATTTTCCTTCTTCAACAAACTGTTTTCGTTGTCGAATATCATTAAAATTGACAACAAAAGTTGACCACCAAATTGCCGCTCCCTCCAAAAGAAAAGTAAGTCATGACGTAAAAATAGCAAACATCATAAAAATGAAGGAAAACGCAGAGGAATATACAATTATTTCGCTAAATACAAGTCCATCTCTGTGTAAACAAATAACAAAGAAGACATACGAAAAAAGAGAAGAAGAATGTGATTTCAACATTCTATCCATTTTGTACGTTCGAAACCTCCCGTCCAAACTAGAGGAGAGTGTTACATGATAGGTTTTAAAGCCCAAATCTAATCAAGGGCTTAAGGTCCATTAGGTTTATGGCTATGTTAGATTATACTCTAAGGCATGATCTATTATAAATAGACATGTAGTCTTAATATGTCGACACGGAAAACACAATATATAATATATCCATTTGTTATCTTACCAAATACCATGATTATCACAGTTCATACTTGTAATTGTTGTGTTGATTTATACTCTTGGATACAAATCTGATTAAAGATCATTTAGATTGTGATTCGCAAGAAATATTATATGTCCACTAATGAGTGCATGTGCAAAATGCATTTTAGGATGGAGTTTACGAAATTGAAAACAACAATTATAAAACACACAATGATAGCAACTTAAAAAAGGAAGTATATAACATGCCAACAAGTAGCATTCTACAGTCTACACGGTATTCATCACCTTGATGGATAAGGTTGCACCCACCAAAGCACCTATTGCTATGTCAATGGGTAACGTATACGATGGAATCTTCCCAATCAAGGCCCCAAAGATATTAGAAATACTTCTATTCCAACAGCCAAACAAAAGAAACTTTCCTCTCTCGAGTCATCCTGCTGTCACCGGAGACAAATATCCAAATAGTGAAAGTAAGCATAGTCCCCATCCATTTATGCCGTTATCTTTGGTCTCCATTACAAAGGCCACATATCCCATTATTTAAGACACCGTTGTCTTATACAATCTGTCATACCAACTCTTGAAAAACGGAATATTCGTAAGAGTTTGAGCTTTACTTTCAGATATGACATGCCATTTGATCTCTTCCTCATAATGATACTTGACATTATTTCTCAGCGATGTAGAGGTTTTTAATGTTTCAATTTATGTATTTTATGTTCTAATTTCTAACCTAACATTAACAGGGTGAAGATGTTGGCGGTGATGTGGTAATTGAAATTCGTGTTGCAATTCTTACTCGTAGTGATGTTGTTGACGACGTTAATAATATTATTCATATATATTTATGCCTTAATTGAAATTTAATGATTTTTATACTATAATTTTATATTTATTTTTATAACAGGATCAAACTATTGTTGATGACACTGATGTTGTTGACGAGGTTAAAAGTAAATTTTTATATTTCTTTATGTATTAATTCAATATTTCTAATAATGATAACTTTTAATTTAGTTTTTTTATTCCTATTAGGATCCACTTGGTATTGATGATACATTTGAGAGACCTTTGTGGATGGTTGTACTGACATTTTTCTTGCCAAGATCTAGGTTGGTATTGAGGATACAAAGGTTTCTCAGCTGTATCCTCAATGCCAAGCTGGATCTTAGCAAGGAAATTGTCCAACACAACCCTCCACAAAGGTTTCTCAAGTGTATCAAATGCATAAGTAAATATTTTTAAAAAGCATGTTAGAAAGCGATAATACCTGCACATAGCGGCGACGGTGTATAATATCGTAATTTTTGTGTGTGTTTTTATTTGTGTGGTAATTGAGAGTAAAAATGTTTGTGGGTTAAACTGTAAGTAATATTAAAAGATTATGTTGCCTTTTATAGGTAAGTGTATTTTCATTTATAATATTACTCACTTTTTAAGTTTTAAGCAAATATTAACGTTTGATATAAAATTATTATGTTTTTTTTAATGTATGGAATTGCCCTTAATAACGCAGGCTCATGATAATCCTGACATGATAAGTCAACATAATACTTGTTGACTTATTAAGGTTCGTTTTATGGGCCTCTAATTTTTTTTGTTGGTATGAAACGAACTAATCCCAATTATTTTGTTATTGATGGGTTTGTTGTCAAGAAACACCATCTCAAGAAAAGCTACATGTCAAGGGTTTAAATTTTAACCCGGCGAGACCCTGGGAGTTCATTACTACGACTTCAACTACTTGAGCAGAATCTTTTGAAATCATTAAATAAGATGTGGTCAATACAAATGAGAAACTTTGCCCCTTATATAACATGAGGCCTCCAAACATTACAAGGAAATATTCTAGGGGACTCATGTGAGAAATATTCTACAAAGTATGAATGATTTTATAAGTTACTACGCATTACTTTAGATTATTTTAGTGTTCAAAGAGCTTAACTTTCTATCAGGCTCTTTTACACTCATATGTTAACCCCTACCATGCTTGATCATGCAGTTACAGCTACCCTATGTTGCAATCATATATCAACATATAGTTAATATACAAATATTGCTAAACTTTTCAAAAAAAATATGCCTAAAGTAATAAACTTTCATATTGTTCATTTGAGTTACTAAACTTATAAAACATGATATTTTGGGGTCAATGAACTAATAAAAATATACGTAAACATCACTAAACTTTTAAAAGCATTACTTTTGTGTTACCTAACTATCCAAAAATATGCATTCATTAACCCTTAAAATATAAAAAGTAATCTTAACTATAAGGTCTGTGGAAAACTAGAAGGGGGGGTTGAATAGTTTTGCCGATTTTAACTTAGTTTCAAAAACTTTAGATTCGATGTTATGTGAAATCGTGTGGATGGAGAGAAAGTATAGATCTATAAATAATGCAAGGAAATATTCTAGAGAACTCATGTGAGAAATATTCTACAAAGTATGAATGATTTTATAAGTTACTACGCATTACTTTAGATTATTTTAGTGTTCAAAGAGCTTCACTTTCAACCGATTTATGGTGGTTCGGCTACAAGGACACCTTTCTTGCCCTACTCCACTACCCGAGTCACCTACTCGAGAGTTCAAGAACTATGTCAACAAACTCCTTCAACTCGGCAGAGAAGCCTTCACAACGTTGCTTACACTTTTTATGGTACAACGCTAAATACCGGGTCCTTAACACGGAGGACCAAACCAACACTACTATAACACAACGAATATGTGAAATATGAAATACAAGATCTTTGCTACAGAAATATTGTGGAGGAACAAATCAATCAAGGACCCCTTACTTGGATGACTTGTAGAAGCTCGTGATCTCGCCTTAGAGAAGGACTTATATGAGAATCACAACAAAAGAAAGAAGAACTACTATCTAGATCAAGAGATCTGAGATTAGAAGAATGTAAGAGTATATGAGAGAGTTTGTAAGAAGAGGGGTGAGTTACAATGAAGAAATGGCTCTCTATTTATAGGAAAATTCTTGCTACTATTGCACGGATCCCACGGATCCCTTATATGAGGGATCCGTCCAGTGTAACTTGAGGGATCCGTCAGACGCTCCTCATTATCCATGGGTTATGGGCCATGGGTCATGGGTCCTAGACTTTGGACCATGGGTATCCAAGTAGATACAATGCATCTAGTCAATGGGTTATGGGTTAGCTCCATGGGTTATGGATATGCTCCATGGGTATGGGTCATGGGTTATGGTTTTTACCCATCCTAATAAACTATTACAATAAATGAATCATTACAATAATTTATATTAAATTACTATATATGTAGATGCTTTACAAAAATAACATGTATCCTTATAATTTTACTTATGATAACATTATATTTGTTATCAACAAAACGCAAAGAGATCGCTAAATATTTATATACATTTTTACGATTTATTTGTATTAACAATCTCCCCCTTTTTGTTGATGACAAAACATAATGTTATGATGAGTAAAACTTAAGATTAGATTTATGTTTCGAAAGCATAAGTTTTACTTCTTCTCCCCCTTTTTGTCGAAACAAAAAGTGACCCTAACGAAGAAATAAAGTGTGGAGAAATAGTAAAATCCACGAATCACTAACTCTCCCTTGACCGTAGCTCCCCCTAGAATAGGGCGCCAAGTGAGAAAATATAAAAACCTACAAAGAAAAGGTTAGTAGACATGCAATATAATCTTGTGATTGACGAGAAACAATATGGAGAGCCAAGGTATGTAAACAAAGCCTTGTAATAAAAAGACAAAGTGTAGTGGTATATAGGCCACATACAAACATGTAAAACTAAGAACAAGGATTGTTCTTTAAAATGACTCAAAAGAAAAACTAGAGAAAATTGTAATATCATTCCTTCCATGCTTGCATAAGGTTATTGATGGAGGTTTTGGTGAGTGATGATTTTGATGCGATCAAGGATGTGGTTAAGTATGAAACACATCTCTTTCCAAATTTCCATTGCAAGTTCCCTAGTGGATTGGCAATGTTCACAATGTAAATGATGCGGGTAATTTATGTGGAAGGTTTCCGGGTTAGTTTGATTTGTGGGATGCGGAAGATGTGGTGGAAAAGTTGGAAAATATGGATCAAAGTCCGGAATATTTGGAAGTGGTGGTGGAAAAGAACCTAGATGTTCTTGTAAGACAATGGGGGCTAAAGGTGGTGAAGTTACAAGGTTTTTGTAAATTGTGTTTGGAGACGTGGGAGGTGTTAAAAATACTAGTTCTTTTTGGTTGATTTGTTGGAATGTTTTTAGAGTCTTAAGAAGTTCCGATAGAGTGACTTTAGGTGGAGACTTGATAGGTAATGATGGTGGTGTGCTTGTTGGAGATGAGGTAGGTGCTACTATGGAACCATTTGGTGGTGAATGAGTAGTTGGTGATGAACTATTTGACAATGTTTTGGCTAAACAACAAGGGCGGATGCTAATCCGTGCGGTTTTTCTAGATTTAGGTTGTGGCACTATGGAAGGTGGTAGGATAAAGTATTGGATTTCTTGAAGAGGATTGTTTACACTAGGTGATTCATCAATGTTGGAAGATATTTTGGATGACATGATGATGGTTGTTTGTGAGGTTGAGAGTGATGAAGATGCAAGCATTTTGGGAACCTTATTTATAGAGAAAATAATGCATTGTAATGAATGCTTGACCCAAAATGTGGACTAAAATCTAATGATTAGATATGAATTTAAGGCATGTGATCATGAGAACACAAGCATTAAGTAACACACTCATTCGCAAAAGGGATAAAATGATGAAAATAGAAAGGTTGTTAGCCAAAGTGGGAAAAATAGAAGAGAAATTTCACACATCTCACAGCTCCCACGGATCCTTCCTCGAGGGAACCGTCAAGCGTAATCACGGGATCCGTAGTCTGGTGACTCGAGCAAACTCAAAATTTTCCTTTTGGAAACATTTGTGCCTAGTGTGTGCCTATATGCAAACTATTTGAAGTTGCGGTTATCTCGACTCCTAAAAAGAAAAAGAAAAATAGACTAGAAGTGAAAAAGCATTCTATTATGTGAGATAACCTGAGTGCTCCTAAATTCATTGTTTACTTAAAATGAATGTACCCGAAAACACATATTAGTTATGTGTTCCCTTTAGCATTCAAAAGACATGGGATGCAATGAAAACGGGATTTTACTTTGTATTAATAATGAAAAAGGTTTGTCCTAGACGTGAGAAATAGCTTTTAGGAAAATGATACGGGAAGAAGTATGTTTTAGAAAAGCATTTCGAAAAAGTTTCTTTTGTTTAAAGAAAAGTTTACCTTTTGGTTAAGAAAAATAGATATGAAATTACATGTTGTAAAATGAAATTTACCTTGGGTTTTGAAAATTCCCGTATTGTTAGTGAGTTGTGCGTGAAATAGAGATCCTAGACTCAGAAACTAAGAAGGCCAATGTTTACATACCTTGTAGAGTTGAGAGGTAAATTACGAAGATTGTTCCATGAGACCAAGACCAAGATGAAGCAAGTTGAATTGTTCCCGCTTCAACGGTTTGGTGAGGACGTCGGCTATGTTGTCTTCGGATGCTACCTTCTCAATAGAGATGTTCCGCTTTTGAACATTGTCTCTTAAGAAGTGATGACGGATCTCTATATGCTTGGTGCGAGAGTGCAACACCGGATTCTTGCTTAAGTCGATGGCACCTTTGTTGTCGCATAGAATGGCTATGTCACTTAGATGAATGTCGAGTCAACTAACGCTTGTTTCATCCATAGTGCTTGTTGGCATGCTTTTGCCCGCGGAGACATATTCGGCTTCGGTTGTTGATATGGCCAATGCCGTTTGCTTATTTAAGAACCAAGATGTTAAACAACATCACATAAAAGTACATACACCATTTGTACTCTTTCGGTCAACATAATCACTTGCACGGTCGAATCGCATATACAATAGTTTCATCATTGTACCCTTAGGATACCATAATCCTAGTTGAGTCGCACCTTAATGTATCTAAATATTATTTTGACCGCTTCTAAATGTGATGTTTTAGGTCTTCTTGAAACCTAGCACATAGACAAACACTAAACATGATATCGGCCGACTAGCCGTAAGATAGAAGACTACCAATCATGCCACGGTATTTTGTGTTATCAATGGATTCACCGTCTTCATCTTTTGTAAGTTTAGTGTCGGATGACATTGGTGTTCTTATGGGTTTTGACTCTTCTAAACCAAATTTCTTTAACATCTCTTTTATGTATTTAGATTGATTAAAGAAGATACCATCTTCTACTTGTTTGATTTGTAGACCAAGAAAGAAACTCAGTTCTCCCATCATACTCATCTCAAACTCGTCATGCATGATTTTAGAGAAATCATCACACATGACTTGACAAGTAGATCCGAATATAATATCATCCATGTATATTTGAACAATAATTATATGTGATTCCTTTTTTCTTAGTGAAAAGTGTATTATCAACTAACCCCATGGTGTAGTTGTTTTTGATTAAAAATGACTTGAGTCTATCATACCAAGCTTTTGGGGCTTGTTTATGACCATAAAGAGCTTTCTTTAATTTATACACATGTTTAGGTTTTTCGAAATTGATAAAGCCCGGAGGTTGAGCAACATAAACTTCTTCGTTAATAAAACCATTTAGAAAAGCACTTTTAACATCCATTTGAAAAAGCTTAAGATCATTAGCACAAGCATAAGCAAGAAGTATTCTTATATACTCTAATCTGGCCACGGGGGCATATGTCTCATCAAAGTCTATTCATTCTTCTTGATTATACCCTTGGACAACGAGTCTAGCTTTGTTTCTAGACACTACACCGTTTGCATCTAACTTGTTATTATATACCCATTTGGTTCCCATTATGGTTTGAATAATAGGTGGAGGGACAAGTGTCCAAACATCGTTAGAAACAAACTGATTTAACTCTTCTTGCATAGCCATTACCCAACTTTCATCTTTTATGGCTTCTTGTGTATTCTTAGGTTCTATGGTTGAGACAAAACAAAATAAACTACTTTGGTTTTGGACTTGAGACCTTAAGGTTCTTTCACTTAACTTTCCTATAACCTTATCTACGGGGTGATCTTTAGACTCTTTAATATTGATGATTTCATTGTTTAATGGTTCATCTTCTTTGTTTGTACTTTTATTTATTTCTATGGCTTCACTTTCGACTATCTCGTCATCGACAAGAGGTAGGGTAGGTTTAGGTGGACGCTCATCAAATTTTACGTTTAATGACTCTTCAACCTTCATTGTTTCTTTATTTAATATAACATAAGCTTTGCTATTAGGAGAGTAACCTAAAAAGATACCTTCGGTTGATTTAGGATCAAATTTAGTTAGGTAATCTTTAGTGTTAAGTAGAAAATATTTGCTACCAAATACTCTAAAATATTCTAACGTGGGCTTTTTGCCTCAAAGTAACTCGTATGGAGTTTTACCTAAGAATTTTCTAATTAAGACTCGGTTAAGTATGTACGTTGATGTATCAATGGCATTGCACCAAAACTTTTGAGGTATGGATTGCTCATTTAACATAGTGCGACTCATTTCTTGTAGGGTTCTATTTTTCCTTTCAACTACCCCATTCGATTGTGGAGTGCGAGGAGCCGAGAAGTTGTGAGTAATACCATTAGCATCACAAAAAGCTCCAAATTGCACTTCATTATCGAATTCCCTACCATGATCCGTTCTAATAGACACTATAGGACTTCCTAATTGTCTTTGAATTTTCTTACTTAGTATTTCAAAGTAATCGAACGTTTCAGTTTTATTCTTTAAAAATTTAGTCCATGTGTACCTAGAGTAATCATCCACTATAACCAAAGTGTAGTAGTTGCCTCCATAACTTTGAATAGCGGATGAACCAAATAAATCCATGTGAAGTAATTCTTGACACTTAGTAGTGGAGACCATATTTTTAGCTTTGTGACTAGCGTGGACTTGTTTTCCTACGTTACAAGCATCACAAAAGTGATGTTCATATTTTAATTTTGGTAGATCTCTTACTAGATCTTTGGATGATAGCGATTGAAGAAGTCGCATATTGGCATGACCCAATCTTTGATGCCATAAGGTCGAAGTATCATCCTTAGAGGTAAGACAACGTTTGTCTTTAGGTTAATTACCGATTTTAATAACATATACTCCATTTTTTCTAATTCCTCTTCCTATAGTGATACCGTTTTTCAATATCTTACTACCGGTTTCACTAAAAAGCACGTTACACTTCTTATCACATATTTGTCCTATACTTAGAAGGTTAAAGTTTAGGTTTTCAACGTGACATACATCGTTAATGGTTAGAGATTTGTTAGAAATCGTACCTTTACCGATGATTTTGCTTTTGCTATTTCCAAATACCACATTTCCTCCATTGAAGGATTCATATGTGGAGAATAAGTCTTTATTACGGTCATGTGCCTGCACCCACTATCCTCGACCCATTCATCCGGATCTAGGTCGACCTTTAAGCACACCTAAGAAAACAATTAACTCAAAAGTTTGGTCCCCATTTGTTCATGGGTCCATTAGTGTTATACATTTCATTCATATTAGACATATATGGAAAAGGTGAGTATGCATTCCATGGTGCGAAGTTTTGAAATGGAAAACCGTTTTGTACATTAGGATTCCATCTCATTTGATGGTTACTTCTCGGATAAACATTATTAGATATAAATGTGTTTGGTTTTGAAAACGATGGACCTTTGTTTCTTATAATATTCTGATTTTGTCTTGGAAGTGGTTGTCTAAAGGTAACATGGGTTGGTTTCTTCTTATTAACAATAACAAAATTGGTTCTAGATGAAGTGGCTATATTATTACTACTGTTTGTTGTTACTGACCCATGGATCCCTGATTTTGTACTAGACGGTTCCCTTTTCAGGGGCGTGACAACAGTGTCTTGTTTTTCTATTGCTTTGACAAATTGTGTTTCTTTATTTTCGCTAGTTGATGCATCAAGTTGCTTTGAATACCTAAACCTTTTTGGTTGTTTCTGCTTTAACACTATCTAATATCATATCTGAGTATTAGTACTCATTCTAGCAATCTTGGAATCAAGATTATCAACTAGTGTTTGAAGTTGAACACAAAGCTCACATTCCCCACTTGCTATCTTTCCCTTTTCTAAACGCTTTTAATTTAGCTTTTAACTCAAAGACTTCTTTTCTAAACGTTCATTTTGGTTTTTCAAAATCTTGTTTTTGTTAATTACTTTCAAACTAATTTTGCAGAGTTTATCATATTCACGGTGCAATGAATCATCATCTAATGATGAGCTACTATAGTAGAGAGATTCGGGACATACCTCGTTTGAGTCATTTGCCATGAGACAAATTTCTTCGTCCTCCTCCTCGCTCATTCCCCACGAACCACTCATGAACGTTTTTTGTTCGTCACGTTTGGGACACTCGCTAATGAAGTGATTAGGGTCCCCACATTTAAAACAAGTGCGTTCATCCTTGCTTTCTTGTCGTCTTTGCCTTTCCGAAACCCCTTCTTGTCGTCATATGGTTGCTTAACATATCTTCCCTTTCTTCTAAAGAACTTCTTGAAGTCCCTTACCGCCATGGCATACTCTTCGTCATAACTATCCGAAGAAGAGTTTTCTTCATCGCTTGAGACCTTCTTGGCTTTTAAGGCAAGAGATTTGTGCTTCTCCTTCTTCTCTTTTGAGGCTTCGGAATCTTTAGCGAGGACAAGCTCATAGACCTTTAGATTGCCTATGAGTTCATCGAGGGTGAGGATTGACAAGTCTTTTGATTCTTCGATGGTCACACCTTAGATCTCCACTGGATGGAAGTGCCCTTAGATATCTCCTAACATGATTACGACTAGAGAAAGACTCATCAAGTGCTTGTAATGATGTAATTATAGTATTAAAGTTAGCAAAATAATGATCTATAGTATCCTCATACGATATTGAAAATTGTTCATATTGTTGAACAAACAAATCTATTTTATTGTTTTTAACTTGTTGGTTTCCTTGATGAGTTACAACTAAAGAATTCCAAATTTTTTTAGAGGCTTTAAGCATATAAATTCTTTCGAGTTCCTTTTTGGGTAAAGCATTGTATAAAACCATTTTAGCTTCACTATTTTTGGAAAGCTTTTTCATATGATCATCGGTGAGTTGATCATGAGGTGTGTTTACTAAATTTCTGGTTTCATCTTTTGTAGTGGCTTCAAAATCGCCTTCAACAATGATGTACCATAGATCAATATCTTTTGACTTCACATACATTTCAAATCTATTTTTCCAATAAATAAAACCATTAGTTTCAAGTAGCGGAGGTCGTTGCATAGATTGCCCTTCTTTATAATTTTCAGAACCCAAAGTGATCGAAAAGTTTTTAAAATACTATTTACTTTAAAACTTTTGTAAACTAAGCTCTTGATGTCAATTGTGGAAAACTAGAAGGGGGGGTTGAATATTTTTGCCGATTTTAACTTAGTTTCAAAAACTTTAGATTCAATGTTATGTGAAATCGTGTGGATGGAGAGAAAGTATAGATCTATAAATAATGAAAGTAAATTAAAGGATAGAAATAACACAACCGATTTATAGTGGTTCGGCTACAAGGACACCTTCCTTGCCCTACTCCACTCCCCAAGTCACCTACTCAAGAGTTCAAGCACTATGTCAACAAACTCCTTCAACTCGGTGGAGAAGCCTTCACAACGTTGCTTACACTTTTTCCGGTACAAAGCTAAATATTGAGTCCTTAACACGGAGGACCAAACCAACACTACTATAACACAACAAATATGTGAAATATGAAATACAAGATCTTTGCTATAGAAATCTTGTGGAGGAACAAATCAATCAAGGACCCCTTGCTTGGATGACTTGTAGAAGCTCGTGATCTCGCCGTAGAGAAGGACCTATATGAGAATCACAACAAAAGAAAGAAGAACTACTATCTAGATCAAGAGATGTGAGATTAGAAGAATGTAAGAGTATATGAGAGAGTTTGTAAGAAGAGGGGTGAGTTACAATGAAGAAATGGCTCTCTATTTATAGGCAAATTCTTGCTACTATTGCACGGATCCCTTATATGAGGGATCCGTCCAGTGTAACTTGAGGGATCCGTGAGACGCTCCTCATTATCCATGGGTTATGGGTCATGGGTCATGGGTCATGGGTCCTATACTTTGGACCATGGGTATCCAAGTAGATACAATGTATCTAGAAGATGCAATGCATCTAGTCAATGGGTTATGGGTTAGCTCCATGGGTTATGGATATTCTCCATGGGTATGGGTCATGGGTTATGGTTTTTACCCATTCTAATAAACTATTACAATAAATGAATCATTACAATAATTTATATTAAATGACTATATATGTAAATGGTTTACAAAAATAACAAGTATCCTTATAATTTTACTTATGATAACATTATATTTGTTATTAACAAAACACAAAGAGATCGCTAAATATTAATAAACGTTTTTACGATTTATTTGTATTAACAAGGTCATTAACCTAGATAAATTAAATAAAAGTTTGTTACCTTAGATGCACCTTTTATAAAAATTCGTGACATATTTCTATATGGGAAAATTCTCGAAATTCCCCGATTGCTCTAGGGCACATCATTTTTCAGACCCCTTTTTTTGGGCGTGCTTTTATAGATCGATTGTCTTGGCAACCTGTGTTGTCAAAATTACAAAGCGACACTTGTCGATTGTCATTGACACTTGTCCAAAGTACAAAATATTCAATGACTAAGTTTATTACAAATAAACAAATTATATTTCTATCATTTCTGCAAATCAATCACCACTCACACACACACCACCGATGTAAATTCAATCACACATCTCTCGCTTGTCTCTCGATCCACGCCCAAATCTCATACACTCACCACCGAAACCTTAACTCCATCATCCTACAGTCACATTCCATCACCATCTTCTTAACTCCTGGCACGCCCAAATTTGATCACTTTCATCGTCACCATCTTCGATCATTGTAACCGTTGCTAATTCCTGTTACCATTGTAGATCGTCGGAATACTCGCCGGTCATCAATTTATCAATTAGGTATAATTAACATTTTATCATATTCATGTACAGAAGTATTGTTCACAGTTTGTGATCATTTGTTTAGTTACTTACTGTATAGCTATCTAATTTAGAGTAAGTATTGATTTAACGAGTGCTGCGATGATTTGAACAAGAAACTTGTGAGGTATTTGTGTTAAGATGATTAGGTTAGCAATGAAGTTGAGGTATTTGTGCGTGTCGGTTATGTACTTCAGTTGAAGAGTTGTATGTGGGTTTGCTATTTTATTTTGTTCGTCAATCAGAAGGAACAAATAGCTGAGCAGCTGAGATGGATGGATCTGAATTTGGAGTTGTGTTTCGGGATTTAAAGGGTGTTTGTTGGGGGTATTCGTGGGTGTCAATTATGCACATCAGTTGAAAGGGTGTTTACTATTAGTGATAAGGATTTAAAACATACTTTTTTAGGAGGTAATTTAAGCCCTAAATCGTTACATTTTATATCCGTTACTGCTTAAAATCGTTCCTTTTCACATTTTAGGTCATTTTTGAGCAAAATGTTGGAATGAAGCATATTTGGACAAAAGGGACGAAAATATGAAGAAAACGGCTAAGTCAAGAAAATATGGAGAAACCAAACCACATGATGGCGTCCCAAACTCAAGGGCGATGTCGTCGCCTATATGATGGACTCAAATTCACTCAAGCGACGGCTCTGTTTACTATTGGACCTTAACAAGTGGCGGCGTCACTTGTTACACAACCATGCCTTTCGCGGTTTATCTCTTACACCAGACGCTTCAGAGCTTTTCCACGACTGCGTCACAACCAATCTAGACGGCGTCACAACTACAAAGTGACGCTGTCACAAGCTGATCAAGACTATCACAACATGCATGTGAAGTAGCTGATAGTGTTTTGGCCATATGTTTTGCATACGAACTCGGATTTAGGTGATTCAAAAGCCTACGCGAACGGAACGAGAAAATCTACAATTTGGTGAAAAAGGCTTTACGACACCATCATTCTATAGAGATCAAGCCGTCATATAGGTTCGACAGAAAAATCAGCTATAAATATAACCTCATAACTTCACTTTTTGTAAGCCATACACCCTAAGTATGCTTCTAGGGTTTAGGTAGGTGTTTTTATAGCAACTTAGAGGGTTTCAATCACTCCATAAACATCTTGTAATGGTTTGTTGATTCTACCTGAATTCACGTCTTCAATTATCATTATTCTTGTTTATTATTCATTGATTATGCTTGACTAATTCACCTAGTGTTTGCTTATGATTGCATAAAACTTGTACATAATTAATTAGATCTTATTGTTTTCTTATTGATACTTGTGTCTATCTTCATCATTAAGGTGTGACAAATTCAATAAGTCAAATCGATTTAGTTTATAATTCTTGCATCCTACTGTCTCTTGTTTAATTGGTTGTCATGTTAGATTAAGGAAGACTTGCTTCTTCTTTAATTGTTGCTATCATGAACGTCCTAAATAACGATTATAAGCCCTAGAGTGCACTAGTAGGCTCCTGTTGTATTTATTGCGTGAATTGCGGCTTGTAGATACTAGGATATTCGGGGGAGATACCTTGGTACTTGGCGATCCCGGGTGTTCTAGAGGAGACTTATACATTCATAGAATTAGAGAATTTGGCACCTCCCTATGACTAAAACATGGAATACAACGCACCAATTATACAAGAATGTGACAATTCAGCAGGTAGAATTGGATAGCTAGAAAGGAGTAATACATCATAAGTATATACGATTCACCTCTCCTGTAGATTCTTAATTTACTTTTGTTGCAATTAGTTTAGTTGTAGTTTAATTAGTTAAAACCACCTCCTCCAAAACCCAAGATTTTTATTGCTTCTAATAAATATAAAAGACTAAAAAGAATCACCATCACCCTTACCTTATCGTCATACATCTCGACTAGCATCTTTATTCCCTTAGAGAACGATCAACCCCCTAGGCTTACCCATACTACACTGAAACGATTAGGTACACTGCCTAGTGGGTTGTAAAGCTTGCTCACGGAAAAGGAAGTCTTTTTACTCCGAACCACGCATCAAGTTTTTGGCGCCACTGCCGGAGAATAAAATAGCTAGTTCGTTTTCTATCTCGATTAGGTTCACTCACTAGATTCCTATCAAGTGAGGCATTTTTTTATTTTTTATTTTTTATTTTATTTTTTTTTGCTTTCTCATAGTCTATCTCTTGTTTGTGCTTTTGTTTGTAATTTGCTTCAAATGGATACTTCACTTAGGCTTCTAAGATTGCAACGTAGGATTGAGTGGCTAAAACACCAAGGATTTCAAAATACCTCATTTAGGATCACTCAAGTGTATGCTGATTTTTTCACCCATGCTATTACTACTAATGATGGTAGTTTTGTTGATACTTTACGAGTTAATTTTGAGAATGACAATGATGAGAATATAGCTTATAGGGTAGCAAACAAGTCGTA
Source organism: Chrysanthemum lavandulifolium (assembly GCA_022545495.1). Classification (NCBI taxonomy): domain Eukaryota; kingdom Viridiplantae; phylum Streptophyta; class Magnoliopsida; order Asterales; family Asteraceae; genus Chrysanthemum; species Chrysanthemum lavandulifolium. The sequence goes on from CM040246.1 coordinate 28,378,962, forward strand.
GTGTCAGATTTCGCCTAAAAGCTAAGTTTCTTGTGTTTTGCTCAAACAGATTTGGTAAAAACACTGCTTTCTTCTATGTTTGGTCTCTTGAGATAAATTATAACTTCCAGAGACTAAATCTAAAATTGTTTCTAGAGGTCATATATGTGATCATTATCAGAAGTGGTAAAAACGCCGCTTTCTTCTATGTTTGAGCATACCACGTGGACGCCAATTGTACTCGTTAGCAATTTCTGAATTTTTTGATTGATAACATACAAAGTCAATTTGTTGGCCTTTGATAGTAGTATTTATGTTTTAAATCAATGTTTTGAATTTCTTAATTTCCCCTAGCTGTTAATTGACCCTTCCTTCGGCCCAAATTCTTTTTTTTAAAGGTATGTTTGGCACGGAGCGGTGTGGATCTCTTTGAAGCGGTGAAAGAATGAAAGATTTTGTTTTATTAATTGTTTTAAGAAAGAGAAAGAGTTTGCTAAATGTTATTTTTTGAATACTTTTTTAAGAAGCAGTAACTGCTACTGCTACTTTTAAAAACACAGCCTAAGTGTGGGAATATTGCAACTATCTTTCTCCAAATTTTAGAAAATTTTGCGATTTTATTTGTTTCAATCACTATCGAATTTACATTTACAATTCCAAAGTTTTAAGGATAATTATGTATTGCGATTTCTGAGTATTGTTTGCGAATGAAACATCCATTACCTAAACGTTAATACATCATTAAGAAATATCACCTTTTTGAGTTATGCTATTTAGACCTATAACACAAGCCTAAATATATACCTAATGCATAAATCACTTGTACAATTGCATTAAGTAATTTCTCTCTTTAAATTCTCACCAATCAATTTTTTAAATCAACAAATCAAATTATTAGGTCCAATTGTAGGCATGATTAGTAGGTCCAACAATATTTTTTTATCGATCCTAAATTATTGAAATTCAAAGTTTGTTGTACCTTTCTCGTGTAACTAGCTTTAAGAATTTTTCCCATGTTCTGTGGTTCTGGCACACAACAAAACAGACACATCTGCCCAAATGCTCGTACCATGTCATGAATGCTGCACCATTTAATAACGGTGGCCATAAAGTCTTACATGCGAGTCTTTTTAATACTATCACCAGGATCATCTTCTTTAGATGATAAAAAGTAAGGCTGCAAGTGAAAGGATTGCATTAGTACTTAAATGTGTATATGTGTTTTGACATGAGTTTGAGTCTTAAAAAGTACTAGAGTTGAATTTAGACTTTAGGATGTTGAACATATGAAGGAACTCACAGGAGCAATAAGCATGATGGACTTGAGAATATCGGGATGTTTTGCTGCTAATGCTAAAGCGATTATACAGCCCATGGAGTGTGCAACCAAATGAAATCTACCACCGCCCAATTGAAATCCATGGAGTCTTAAAGTCTAACAAATAGTGTAAATTCTAATGATCATATTTACCATCTTCTTAGAGACCAATTAAAATTTTTTGGTTTCTTAATGTTTTAATGAGTACATTGTAAAGGATTATATAGGGTTAGTTGATAACGGGAACTATTTTTTTCTTATACGAGTTTTGCGATCTTATAAAGGATGGGATTTGATTCAATCTGCATTTTCTGTTATTATATGTTTTTGATGGTTTTTAGTATCCAGCTGTCAATATGATACAGAGTCAGTGAACTGCAGCAAAATTTCATACGGAAAAAAAGCTCGAGTCCGTATATATGCACAGTTTTGCACCCAAGGCCAGAGCTGCAGCATGACTACCACTAAATTCCAAGCACAACATCAGATATTAATTTCCTGAACCATTGTATTTGATTGTTTCTAGCAACAAGCCATTGCTCTTATGCAGAAATGAGTGATCATGGACAAATAAAATTTCAAGACGATTTTTTTTTTTTTTTCTTTTTCATTTACATTAGTACAGTTTGTCCTAGACCAAGCTCGCTTGAACGCTACACTGTTTTCTTAAATTTGATTGTTAAACTTGCATAATGTAGCAACATGTATAGGGAAATAACAGTACGTTGAGCCGCTCCGAAACATATATTCACATTCTGTTGCCATTAAACTATAATTATAGGGTTACTCGAATGTGACAAAAGAAGCACCATTTTTTTATATCAAGAACAAAACAAGCAACCACACAATACACTATACAACAAATTTGAGCAACGACTTCTACCATAGAATTCAAACTAATCTAAAAAATCTAATTATAATACTCGGATATGATTAACACCGTTTGAAAGATCTTCGTTACATCGTAAATAAAATTCATATGGATTGAAGCCATATAGGTGGTGTAAAATGGCTACCTGATTCTCCTGTGTAATGAGGTTCAATGGTTCCATCTGACAAATGATAAATCCCTCCTTCTGTGTAGTATATGCAGTTACCCTTTATCACCCCCGTAGTGTCCTCCATCCAAAACGACGAACTAAATCCCACAAACAAAGTTCTCCTACCAAAATCCTTCACTTTTGACCACTTCCCACTTTCCAAATCATAAGCCAAAACTTTAAATCTCTTTGTCTTGTTAAGTTTGAAAAATCTGATAATTACTAACAACTGTTTCCTCTCACCATTGTCTAGTCCAGCTATATAAGCTGATCGTGAACCCTCACGATCAGCTTGATCATAAACATCTTCTGGCATTGTTGCTACATCAACCAAGACTGTTGGATGTTTCCCATTAACATTGCATGCTTGGATCATGTAACTGTCAAAAGTATAAACTTGCCCGTTGTAGAAAGTAATATCGGATAGAGAGTTGTTGAAAGGGTGTTCAACAGATGTCCACTTGTTATCTCCAATATGGCAAAACCCTAGTTTCCTCGAAAAATCGTATATTACAAAAACCAATTTTGATTCCATCAAGAGGACTACCTTTGAGATGGTGATATCCCATTCTAAAGGATGAATGAACTCTGGAAATGTGTGTACCTTTGGAAGGTTAATGATTTCACGAGATAAAGGATTGATGAGTTGTGTAGCACAATCTTCTCCAACGGTTAGGAGCCACCCACATGAAGACATGCATATCTTCCCATATGCTTCAGGCAGTCTTATCTTGCGGATTCTCTTGTTTGAGAGGAGGAATAATTCACGAGACTCCTTATCATCTCCAGTTTTAACTGAAAGCATTAAAGATGGCAACCGTGAAGGAGGTCCATTCGAGTTGTGGTATGTTCTTGCGGCCGCTAAACGCCAAGACTTGCACACGCCTGCAAAACTCGGATAATCTTCGTAGGAAGTAATATGTTTACGTGCTAGGATATCAAGTACTTCAGGCAACATATCCGACCATCCCATCATAACTTGTAACCGAGTCACACAACGCCTGCAAATTAAAGATATCAAATACCCTAAGACTAACTCATATATGACAAGGGTGTTAACTTATAAATGTGTCTATATAAGAATAGTAAAGAACTTAGGATTTTAAAACCGATGTGTGTTGGTCTGTTGGATGTAATTTGCTAAACAAGTTTTTCTTACTATTTAAGCTAAAAAAAAGTTACTCTCTCCAATTAGTGTTCACTCTTCATTTCTAGATGTCTTAGAATAAATTTACACTTTTAATCTAAGCAAATCAAAAAGCTTCAAAATAAGAGAGTATGGGTCTCAACGTTTATAACGATTGATTGTCACTTTTTTTATATCATCATTAAAATCGGACTATTTAATAACTAACTTTTTAAATTTCTAACTATTATTTACATCGATTAGTATTTCTAATATCAAATCATGTATTTTTAAATGGCAAATCGCACAAAAGTGTCACTCAAAAGTTATACTCAATTCTAATTTAATGACTTTACTTTTTTTTTCTCAATTTAATGTATCCAACTTATTTCGTATCAGAATGTAAGACATTTTGTGGGTTTCCCAGTCATTTTAATAGGTTACCCGGTTGCTTTTTATGAATGTCTCCAACAGAAAAATATAGCTAGATAGATATACTCTGATATGTACCTAAAATGACATGTCCATATTTTATTTTATTTTCTTTTGAATTATTTTAGGTTGGTGATCCGATCAATGACCATAACTGTTGGGAAAGACCTGAAGATATGGACACTGCACGAACCGTTTACACAGTGGTTGCACCAAACTCAGCCTCAGATGTGGCCGGGGAGACAGCAGCGGCTTTAGCCGCTTCATCCATGGCGTTCCGATCTTCCGATCCTGGATACTCAGATACACTCCTTAGAACAGCCTCAAGAGTTTTTGAATTTGCTGATACTTATAGGGGTGCTTATAGTGATAACACAAACATCAGGGATGGTTCATTTGTAACACTATCGAATCTCCTTTTGTTTTAGAATGCAGATTATGCGTAAATTGTGTATACAACTTTTATAATGTATGAATTTATGTTTGTAATATCCGAATTTTATTATTAAAATGACCGAAACCCATAAATGTCTTATATCAGAACGCAAATAAAGTTAAGACATTAAATCGAGAAAAAAAGTAGAAAGACATTAAATTTAATCGAGATAACTGTGACACTTTTATGCGATTTCCTTTTTAAATCGATAACAAAAAATTTTACAATTCTGTCTATTTTTAGTGTCAGCCGATTTTGTTGACTTTTTTATATCGTTTTCAGATTTTACAAAACACAAAAATCACAAGACTGGTAAAAAAAACCATAAACTATCAAGAAAAAAGAACATATATTAATAAGAGAAAATTACCTCGAAGAAGTAAAACGGCGATGCCCTACCTAGGAACAGGTTTTGGGGTGACTGTTTGTGACTAAAAAAACAAAATAATACATGCCCTTTGCTCCATCTTAGGATAGTTTACGAATACCTATTGTTATATTGAAAAATAGGCATATAAAAATGTAACATTCAGACTTTAGGCCCATATAAGCTCATAAAAATGCTCAAGGCCTCATCGTTAGCTTGGGCTGAGCTAACCCTTTCATCTTGCCCCGAGTCCTAAAGTCTAACGAGTAGTAGTTAATTCTACCCATCAAATATATATGAGTAAATTCGTCTTTGTGATTTAGTCTAACGAATACTCATCAAATATTACGAATGTCGTTTGCGAATGAAACATCCAATGCCTAAACATCATTAAGAAATATCACTTTTTTTTTTCTCAAACACTTGTTTTTTCTCTTAGTCTAATGGCTTGAAAATATATACAACTTGTCCTTTTTTGTTGTTATGTGTAGTTGTCTTTTTTTCGGGATAGTACGTAAGCCTATGGGATCACACGCGTTACGTTTGAGATTAAATTTATATAATTAATATATATAAAGTATTATATTAATTATTATTTAAACAACAAACTTTAACGGTCGTTAAACTAATAGTTACTTGACGGACGTTACTAATGGTCATTAGACGAAAGAATAAGGACCCTATTGTAAAATAGAGGAGAGGATTATCTAGAAATCCTCCCATCCCATATAGGCGGCCGAAACCCTCTCCTTAAGGAGGTGGGATTGCTTTCTTGGGCTCCAAGTTATTGTAGCTATATATATTGAATCCTTTATTCATTATTAGTTATATCTTAAAACCTAAAAGCAAGTCTTTCTTCTTCTCTTCCCCCTTTTATCTTGGAATCCGATCGAACACCCCATCAAAGGCTAGGTTCGGTTTTGATTTCAAGATCAAAGTGATTTACTTGCTTATTGGGTTTTCAAGAACTAGCATTTTAATTGAATCGTTAGTAAAACGTGTGTGTGAGAACGTAGAGAAATCAATCTTTGATTCTTTGTGGTTTATTCCAATCGATCCAAACACAAACCCTAACTTAGGGTGTTTTTCCCTATTCACTATTGTTTAAAATCAATTAAGTACGTAAAACAATATTAACAGTGAATAATGACTGAAATTAACATAAGTAAAACACACGAGGTAATTTTCAACATCATATTCTTATTAGAAATAAATCAAAGAATACGCTACCCAAGTACTCATGGAATAGTACTGGGATTGAAATGACAAAGTTTGGGTGACTCCTCCAAGCTTAGGCTAAGTCTAAGCACAACTCTTAGAACCCATTGAGCTAGCTCAAGGATAAAGTTAGATTTTGAGGAGTGAAAAGTTGGCTGTGTGTATGTGTGTTTTACAATTCATGCTTAAACTTTTCACTCTTTTTCTTATGCTATTTATACAAGTATGATATTTAACTTTAACCTAGAAGACAAAAGCATAGAACACAACAAACATGAATCTGAAGGATTCACATCGTTGTCTTTCTATTTATAGAGGCACGAGACTATTTCCTTCGGCTGAGGATCGCCGCTACTATAAATGGAAAGATATGATTTTAGAAGATTGCGACCATGCGAGACCGGATAAAGACTTGAGGACTTAGTTTTATCCGGGTAAAACTTTCCCGCTTTATCCAGCCTCATTCTTCGCCTTTAAGGCCTTCGCCTCTTCCTTCATTTGTCTTCGTGTTTAACAGCTGAGAGGAGTCGTAGGATTCAGTGAGTTATTGTCATCACCATCGAATCCACCATCTTCTTCTTGACTTAGTCTTCACCCTTTAAGATCCGCCTCATGGAGTGAGAGGCCTTTTGCCCTCGCATTAAGTATTTCGAAGATGGCTCATCGAGAGACTATGC